>JAFVLL020021116.1:0-43474 GCA_021397915.2 Tor tambroides | reverse complement strand
GACCGTGGAAACTGCACTAATATAACAAGCATTTCAGTTTCACAAGGTACTGATCCACACTGCACGCATTAATCTGAAATTAAAACCAGCTTTAATAACTCTTACTTTCAATTCAACAGAGAATGCAATGGAAGTGGCTGTGCAGCTTGCTGACATCACAAATAATGAGCTCTCTAAGGAGGAGGTGACACAGGTTGTCTTCAAGGTGAAGGAGCTTGTGAACATAGCCAAAATCAACGCCACCCTGGCCAGCACTGTGGTCACTATCATCTCCAACGTCATGATCAGCTCAGAGGCTGCTCAAAAGGACGCCTCAGAGACGTATGTGATCTTGCCTGCACTGTAGACAATGAAGAATTTGCAGAAGTTATAAAATGAAGGCAACAGTTTGCATGACTTTTTGGAGTTGAATACATTTAATTAAACATCAAATGTCCAGTTGTCATCTGGAATCATTTTAACAATTGCCAGTCTAAGATTTATATATCAACTTGTATGGAAATTATTCTCTTTTTTATCAGTTTAACGGTTTTAAATGGTTATATATGATTCAGTATTACATTCTTCTCACTACATATTATTTGAGAGCAAAGCATTATATTTTTTACACTATATTGCCTGAATCTCTCAGAAATGTCTGTATCTTATCCATCCAAATGTTTTCAGTTTCAGTGAACGGTCTTCTTGTATGTTCAGTCAGGAATTTTAAAAAATTTCTCATTTGAGCCTCTTGTTTTTGTATCGGCATGATCAGAGCTCTCAAAGCAGTGGATAAATTGGTGCAGAAGATTGAGTTTGATGGACCCTTACTAACCATCACATCCAAATATCTGGCTGTTGGAGTTTCTGCTCTCAACATCAGCAATTTTAATGGGACCACTTTCAGTGCATTTATAGCCACAAACACGACGGACCCTCAGGTAAATGTCCATCAAAAAATGTTCATCTCTCTGCGTCATGTCATTTGATGTGACATTTGACATGTCTTTACACAAGTATGTGACTTTTTTTTGTTTGATGGGGTCTATTTCTGGTTATGCATGTATATTTGAACATGTACGGCACACAAAATGTGCTTAAGACTTCCTCAGAAAGGCTGCCCAAACATTTTAGCTGTATTTTTGCTGCCCAAACATTTTAGCAGTGAAGTTTTAAAGTAATCTTTAGCAATTAAAGCAGTGTAATGAGAGGTGACATGTATGGACCATGCCCAGGGGTTGCACCCATTGATTAAGAGCCAATGTTTCCTGGAAAGTTGTGGGAGGAAAGAGCAACATTGTACAGCTTGAGAGTGATTCAGACAATGACACATTTCTCTCTTCTCAGGGCATGAGTGTCAGAATGTATATTTTTGCAAGTGTTTAAGTGGATTTTCTGAATTTTTAGCAGACTCACAAGTTTAAATTGTTGTTTTTGTGCCATTTTGTATGTTTACAGTTGAAGTTTAACTCAGTCTTAAGTTTAACTCTATTTAAGAGATTACCGTTTTTATATCTCCAAGAATGCATCATTGGTTATTTAACCTGAGTCTAGTTTTACTTAAGGTCTTTTAATGAATTCATTACCACCTTATTCTGGCAGAGGGCGCAGTAACCTCTTCAAATGCAGTTACACACATGTAGCTCTTAAACCCTTATTACACACATTATTGTATAATATAAGTAACTTTTTCTCCACAGATTGATTTTGAGTCAGAAGCTCAGAATCCTTTGGCTGTGGTCACTCTACCTCCAACACTACTGCAGAACTTGAGTAATTCACATAGAGTGTCCAGAATAAACTTCATGTTCTTCAGCAAGACAGGACTCTTTCAGGTGAGAATGAACCAATTTAGTTTTTTTATTGTTGTATGTTTTTCTCTGAATGAAGTATTCTATGGTCCATTCACATATTAAAATATGGCTTTATTTAAAGGACTAAAGAACAATATAATATTGACAACTCTCATTGATATTTCTGTTAATAGCACTTTGGATCATTCATGGTACGGTAACGAATCTCTGGACATTTTCTCTGTGCTGAGTAAACTAACTCCTCAGAATAAACTCTAAATTGTGCATTTAAATGTGTAACAGACACTACCATTCAAACTGTTTTTTGTGCTCAGTAAGATTTTTTTAAAAAGAAATGAATACTTTTATTGAGCAAGGATTAAAAAAATAAAATAAATAACATTTTTAAGATTTAAAATTTCTATTATTTAAAGAATACTAAAAAAGTGTATCACGGTTTCCTAAGCACCTAATCAAGTATATTAGACTTATTTCTGAAATATCATGTGACACTGAAGACCGCAATGACTGCTGAAAATTCAGCTTTGCCATGATAGAAATAAATTGAAAACGGTTCTTTTTAATTCTAATAAAATTTCACAATATTACTGTTTTTATTACATGTAATTAAAAAATGCAGCCTTGATGAGCATATTAAAACATATTAAAAAATACTTAAAAATCATTCCCAAACATGTGAACTGTATGTCATGAATTTTAATTAACACATGTATCTAATGATACGTTCCTTGTCCTTGAATGCATCTTTGGTCACATACTAATAGCTAACAAATGTGATATATTCTGTCCATACTTACAAAAATTGAGGTATAATTTTTATGTGTCTGACTCTCCCTAAAACTAAGATGAGCAGCTTTGTCCTGACAATTTCTTCACAGGATCGGCAAAGTAACGGCATGTCCTTGAACAGCTATGTGGTGGCTAGTAGTGTTGGCAACTTCACAATCAAAAACCTGCAGGATCCCGTCAAAATAGAGATTGCCCATCTGGAGTACCAGGTACTCAGTTTTTTTGATTTATTGAAAATGTAATGTATTACCAGTTTTGGTAACTGGTATTTTTGCAGAAACTATGGTTTTGGTGATATATTTTTTGGAGTATTTACAGTCACTATTCATTTTATTAGTTTAACCTTCCCTTCAATGAGGTTTCAAAGCAGTTATTTTCTTCCAAAAAATGATTTGTCCAAGCTAACTGGAACAATGGTGTCTAACACATCTTAATATGTCTGTCTGTCCTCCAGAGAGATCCCAAGCGTCTTTGTGTGTTTTGGGATTTCAGCCTCCAAAATGAGGGTAAAATAAATGATTTATTTGGCCACTATTTAACCATTAAAACAGTCCCATAGGAGGCTGTACGTATAGACTTACAGTATTCGTATAATATCTATTTGTCTCCATTAGATCGCACAGGGGGCTGGAACAGTGAAGGCTGCGAGGTCAGTCCGGAGTCCAACAGCAACAGGACCGTCTGCTTGTGTAATCACCTCACACACTTTGGCATTCTAATGGTGAGATTTGTGGGATTGGCAACAAAATGCCCCAACAGAGCGGTTTCATGTATTAAGCCAATATGGCAGACTGAAGCAACGTTGATGCGTCATATATGTCATCTAGAGTGGCTAACCATCCCTGAAACAGACAGGGCCAAATAGTTAGCAAATAGCTAATTAAGAGGGTTCACTGTAATGTGCAATTGAAACTATCAAGACTTTGCAGGCTAATATTTTGTTCATGTTGCAACAGTGTGTCTTTTAAGTGTAGCATTATACAAAAGATACTGTACCAGTGACATTTTAGAAATGATTTATTCACAGGTATAATAAAACAGCAATAATAGAAAAAAACAGCTTTTTTGTACTATTCATTTCTTTGTGTAAAGGTTGTTTCTTTGCCTCTCTTTTATGTTTTAGGACATCTCTGGAGCTTCTGCACAGATAGATGAGAAGAACAATAGGGTTCTCACCTTCATTACCTACATTGGCTGTGGCATCTCAGCCATTTTTTCTGCAGCAACACTGCTCACGTACATCGCTTTTGAGTGAGTGTCCTTCAGCTTCTGACTAGGATGCAAATACTGCATATTTGATTTATGCCTCTTCGTAATGGAAAAAACAAGCTACTAATTTACGGCTGCATAATTTTTCTCACCCACATTTTGAACATGTTTTTAAAGACTCATCTGTGTGAACACACTGTGAAATATTACATTTGGCTTTCCATTTACAGCTATTAAAATTCTGTTGTTTTCTTTGACAAAGAGTGTCTTCAGCTCTGCCCAACTCAATGTCCAGGATTGTCTTTTAACCAGTTTAGGCTCCACCCTTCCTATAAAAAACATCTATTTAAAAAAAAATACTGTTCTTTTTAACATGTATTCATCAAAGAATCGGGAAAAAAATATATCACTGTTTCCACAAAAACATTAAGCAGCACAACTGTTTTCAACATTTATAAGAAATGTTTCTTGAGCACCAAATCAGCATATTAGAATAATTTCTGAAGGACCGTGTGACACTGAAAACTGGAGTAATGGCTTCTGAAAATTCAGCTTGGTCGTCCCAAGAATAAATTAGATTTTAAAATACATTCAAATAGAAAAAGTTATTTTAAATTGCAATAAATATTTCAGGATATTACTGTTTTACTGTATTTTTGAACTATTAAATGCAGCCTCAGTGAGCATGTTTTCTTTCAAAAAACATCAAAAAATCTTACCAATCCCAAACTTGTAAATGGCTAAAGGTGCAACGGAATTGAAAAGACTCATTAGCTGTGTCTCATTTAGAAGACTGCGTCCTCCGGAGGTTGAATCCTCTGGAGGTCGCATCCTCTGTAGGATCCGTAACGAAGTGTCCTCAACCTAGAATTAAACAAGACAGCCTTCATAGGATGGGCGGAAAAGGAAACAAGAAGTATCGCGTTGATTTGCCAACACATTTAGAGCATCGTTGCGCTCTCACACTACTTAAATGAAGGAAAATTATTTCTAAATTTGGAAAGTAAACGCGCGCCGGCGTTTTTCAAATTAACGACGGTTGTTTACGGCGACGCAAAGAATTGTGGGTTATCAGTAGCAGCGAAGGATACACCTGATACATCCTCCGAATTCCTGTGAAAGAAGGTCGCATTCGAAGGTCGCATTCGGAGTGTCCTACCTGCTTTTCTGAAATGAGACAGCCTCGATGACGTATGCACCCTTCGAATGAGACCTCCGGAGGACGCAGCCTTCTAAATGAGACACAGCTATTGTTTTCTTTTACATAAATCTATAGGAAGCTGCGGCGAGACTATCCCTCCAAGATCCTGATGAATCTCAGCACATCACTGCTCTTCCTCAACATGGTGTTTCTTCTGGATGGCTGGTTGGCCTCGTACGACATTGAGGGATTGTGTGTGACAGTGGCTGTTTTTCTGCACTTTTTCCTTCTTACTTCCTTCACCTGGATGGGCTTAGAGTCCATCCACATGTACATTGCCCTGGTCAAGGTCTTCAACACCTACATACGGCGATACATCCTCAAGTTTTGCCTCGTGGGATGGGGTAAGTGCAACATTAAGTAGTTTTTCCTTTTGATAGATCACTCTGAAGAAGTGTTCAACATAATAATAGTAATAAGATCTGACTGCGTTTTCAGGTGTTCCTGCTTCAATTGTTTGCATTGTGTTGGCTGTGGGCAAAAATTCTTATGGAAAAAACTATTATGGAAAAGGAAATAATGGACAGGGCACAGAATTGTAAGTTTAGCCCAAGAAATTCAAAATGACCATTATTTTATACCTGTGAAAGAAGTCTTTTAGTTCCTCATTGTCTTTCTGTTGGTTTTCCTGCTCTTTCTTTCTGTAGCTGTTGGATTCATAGTCCGGTGGTATTCTACGTGACATGCGTGGGCTACTTTTCCATGATCTTCCTGATGAATGTTGCCATGTTCATTGTGGTCATGATCCAGATCTGCGGGCGTAACGGCAAGCGCAGCAACCGAACACTTCGAGAGGAGATCTTACGTAACCTGCGCAGTGTGGTCAGCCTGACTTTCTTGCTGGGCATGACCTGGGGCTTTGCTTTTTTCGCTTGGGGTCCAGTCAGCCTGGCCTTCATGTACCTCTTCTCCATTTTCAACTCCCTACAGGGTTGGTTTATGTAATTATATTCTCACTTTCCTGTACATTTAAAGACTCCATGGAATCAGTTGATTCTGGTCATGATATCTTTCATGTGATGCGTTTTCTATTTTTACCAAAGTATTTTTTACATTTTTTGAATGTGTATCATCTGTCAAACGTGAATTTCGTTGACATTTAAAAACCTAATTTGTTGTATATACCTGAAAAAAAAAAACTTTTTTTTTTAATTTTAAAAAGCATATTTATATATATATTATTTACTTTTTATACTAAAATTAAAATGTTAATATTATTTACTTTTTATTCTAAAATTAAACTGTTAATGCAGATAAAACTATCCTGAATTTTAGCCTTAAAAGCTGAAAACATTAAAAAGCTGCATAGTGCTGCGCCACACTCTGCCGAAACCCGGGATCGAACCAGGGACCTTTAGATCTTCAGTCTAACGCTCTCCCAACTGAGCTATTATTTGGTTTGTACTTGTGTAGTTCTGTATGTGATCCGCAAGAGGTCGCTTTGATATTGTTGGTTGCTTTTTAAATGTGAAATACGACTAATCGTTTGAAAACAGTTTGTGGGTTTGTAATCAGTAAAGATTAAGGAGCGTTATTTGTTTTTTCAACAGGATTATTCATATTTGTGTTCCACTGTGCCCTGAAAGAAAATGTACAGAAGCAATGGAGGAGATACTTGTGCTGTGGAAAGTTCCGCTTGGCAGATAACTCAGGTAAATTTGTTAGTATTATTACTGATATTTTAAATGAATGATGTTTTTCGGGGATTTTGTCAACTACCATGTGTCAGAATCCTGTACATAGGAAGATTCGTATATTCAATCACATTCCATAAAGTAATACTTATATTAGAGCACTGTATGGAACTCCTGTTGCATATGGGCACATTGCATTTGTGCTTATGCTTTTTTCACTTTTTTGCCTCTTTTTTTTTTATATATATATATCATTTCTTTTTCATAGGCATATTGGACTGTGCTGTGACTACATCTTTAGGTGCTGAATTCCTGAGACTTTTGTTGCACTCAGAATGTGTTTCAGTAAAGCCCATCTTTGGAGACTTTTTTGCCTCAAGTATCACAGAACTATTGTTAATAAAATTTAGGACCAGAGAGGCCTTAGCTGGGCTTTACTTCCAGTTAAATCTGATAAAATGAGATGTGAAGTTAAAACAGCCTATTTTTCGAATGCCAGTCCCGTACAACTTTCCTTTAGAAAGTTGTCTGTCCTGTATTTAAGATGGATTTGCAGTATATTATCTGAACTTCCTGGGTTTGTCTTGTGCTGTATCTTTATGCATGGGATTCACCTGTCTAACTGGTATGTATGAATAACATTTAACCATATTTTGCAGACTGGAGCAAGACTGCCACTAATAATACCAAGAAAGTGAGTTCCGATAACCTGGGAAAATCCCTCTCCTCCAGTTCGTTTGGTTCCACTACAGCGAACTGGACGTCTAAAGCCAAAGCCACACTAAACCCCTTTGCCAGGCACAGTAACGCAGGTAAGCGTAAAAGCAATGATGTGGATTCCTTAGGCCACAGTTGTTGGTTTACATTAACCCTTTGATGCATGAGTTAATACATTCAAACAAGGGTAAAAAATATTGTTTCTTCTTACTTCAACACAAGAACTGGCAATATATAAGCGAAATATGTCCTTTTTAAAACTAATAACCTACAAAAAATGGTTATGAAATTAATAACTGAACCCATATATGCTCATAATAAAGTCCACTCTGATAGACAAAAATATATTAGCACATATATTTATTTTATTGAGCACCAATTAAGAATTAGACTGATTTTTATAGTATAAAGTGACACTGAAATAAAAATCTAAAAGTTATTTGCAGTTGTAATATTATTGACAATATTGCTTCACAATTTTTACTTTTAATTTAAATAAATGCTCCCTTGGTAAGCATAAGAGTCTCATTTGAAAAACATCTTACCAACCCCAAACTTTTCATCAGAAGTGTATATGAATGATTAAACATTGCCTTTAAAGATCTGTCCACTATAGCAAACGTCATGCATCAAAGGGTTAAGATTAAAACGGGTATTTAATACCAAAAATAGATCTGAGTAATGTATTGCTTTGATGTGTAATGTTTGACTATTTTTAGTAAGGATATTGCCCATCATGCCTTGTGTTATTTAGTGCTTTGCTCTACTGTGTTACTTTTTGTGTGACTGTACGTCTGGACTCAGTGGTGCTGTGTGTCTGTATTTATGTTTGTGGTATAGATAGTACCCTGCAATAATGCCATGGAGAGACTTCCTGAGGTAAAACCACGCAAGCCAGCTTGAGTTCACACTGCTTTTCTCTATTCATGTGATCAGCTTCCCCTTTTGGGATAGACTGAATTCAATCCAGCGGCCCTAGACGTAATACCTAGTCTAACTCACTCCTAACACATAAATGCTTCTTTTTGACCCTTAATATGACATTACCTTTTTGGAAACATTAGGCATCTGTTGTGATGTTTTATGGTGGAATAGTTGCCTGTTGGATTGAATCCAAGTTGTGGAGTGACATTCAAGAACTAGAAAGCACACTGCTGCTGGTTGTCATTGTCAGTTAAATAGCAAATAAAGTTGCTAGCACAGTGGTGCAATACCAGGAAACACCTCAACCCGAATAAATATGTATAAATAGGTTATAGACTTGACTCCCACCCAGTCTTTCTACAGACATTGACAAGCTTTAGTGTCTTTTAGGAGTTCTGAATGTCATTTGCACTCTGTTTGAGACTAATGTTTCTCACGGTGGGCTGTTTTTATATGTCTCCTTTGTTTTGTTCTTTATTCTTTTTGTTTGGCAGTGTTAATGTTCCCACAGCAGAAACTGCTGACACTAAAATATATAAAACCATACACAGTAAACACTTCATCCCCACAGCAGGATCACTCTACATGCTGGCCATGCAGAGGATAGGTTATATGCAGTTGACACTAATAATGCACTTAACATCAGTGATGCTGTCATGCACAGCAGAGTATTTGTCATTGTAAAATATTGAGATATTTAGGATTTAAGAGTTGTAGACTTATTATGTTTGCATATATGCTGAGATGAAGGGAATACTGTGCTGGTCATTACACTGAATTGAGCAAAATTGCAGAATTGATCTAAAAAATACAGTCTTCAAAAGTTCACATAGTATAGCTCACTCTATTATGTATTTTAAGTCGTTGTAATGTACACTGGATAGATTTTTACTTAATCAACAGAATTAGAATTATGTAATATTTCACTTTTTTCTATTTTTATTAGGTGAAGGAAGGATTTTTTTGTTGATATTTTCTTTCTTTCTTTTTCTAGGTTTTTTTTTTGTTGCCATTATTACACAGTGTGCATATTGTGAAATCATCTTTGCTATTATATTGACACCTTTGTTTTTATCCGTTTATTCTGTCTTTCTATTTAATAAAGCAATTAAGTTAATTAAATGTATTAAAGAAAAAATATTTATAATTTTTACTGTTCTATTCTGGCACCTCCTAGTGAAGGGAAAATCCGATTTCCCAAATCCAATAACAGAAGGATTTTTTGTTCTAGGCTAATTATAACTGCCATTATTAATTTCTTTTTATTTATTTATTATTATTTTTACTTTATTTGACTGATTTTTTTTTTTTTTTTTTAGGATTTATTTATTTATTTTATTTGCCAATATTACACTATTTGCATTGTGAAATAATATTTATTATACTGAGACCTTTGTTTTTGGCCATTTAAATGACCTCATCATTATCATCAAATAATGACTTTTCTACATGGGAATATAATTCCGGGTTGAAAGTCCAAAAATATTCTCCAATTTTTGTGTTATTCTGCAGGTTAGCAGTTTTCTGGAGCCGCATAATACGCTGTTCAATTTATTGCATATTAAAAAGCAATCGCACTTTAAAAAGCAATCACAAAAGTATAGTGCTATAGAAGGGGACTGAAGGTGCATGTGTGCATTGGAATGTTTTGCCCAAGAATACACAAAGGCATGGAAATTCAACAGAATGGCATGAACAAATAATGACTCACCCCCTATATAGTTGAATGAATTGGAAACTAATATGCTCAAACTGTCAAAGCATTGACAAAACAGTCCTGTTTCTTTTGAAACAGCTTTAAAAAAAAAAATAGTTTCAATTGGGTGCCATTTGTCATCATCATCTTGTATGCAAGTGTATAGATACTTTGTCATCAATACTTGCTTTTGCTAAATCTCACTATACTATATAAGCAAATTCCCTCAGTCCTTCAATCAACCACTGTGGCATATTTGCAGGTAAAAGTTTCTCCAATCAGAGCAGTCCCAAATGCAGCCCTTCTGACGGAGAGGCTTCCTCGTCCATCCTCCCCGTCCACCAGGTCCTGGACAAGGTAAAGGGCTACTGCTCCGTGCGCTCGGACAACTTCTACAAAAATATTATCATGTCAGACAGCTTTAGCAACAGCACTAAGTTCTAGTGAGAGGAGGCTGAGATGGAGCCCCACTCTGTCCCACAGACTTACCTTGTGTGTAAAGACTACGCTACATATTGAGTTAACCCTCCAAGCCCTTCCGCCCTTCCGCCCTTCCACCCTTCCCCTGGCTGGAGTAGAGAAACGCATAACCCTGTAGAGAGGGCAAGCTATGAAAGTGTGGATTTGACATACTGTGATATTCAGCTTATACTGACTATGTGATCTGTAAATATTCATAATATATTTTACTATTTGTGCTTTTTCTAATTTCGGTTTTGCATACTTTTTTTTGCACATTACTTTGGTTTTTGTTTTTGTATATATAAATGCATAAATGCTTGCTGCAGCAGAAAAAAGGGGACCAATTTACAACCAAAGACTGACTGACAAACATGAGGAGTACTCGTTCCTCAGTTCGGAACTGAGACGACAAGTACGGTTGGAGCTTGAATTTTCATGCTTGTAAATTTTGCCTTTGTTCGGCTTTCTTTACCTTACGTACATTTTCAATGTAAATTAGTGAACCTTTAATACTTTTATTTTGTCATTATTTAAATGCTTTCTATTTTAGTCTTCACATGATCTACTACTGATTAACATGTTACAGAAAATGTTAGGGTTTTTTTTACAGTGTGATCATTGTTCAGTTGTTTCAGTGCATGCAGTTTCATCAGACAGAAGGACAGGACATCAAGATCAGTCCTCCGCTATGGAAAACAACAGCTATACACCTATTGCTGTAGTTTAATGACTTTGTTGTTTTGACTTGGTATTTATTTTAAATGCTTCTAAGAGATTTCTATGCTTCTTTGGAGAAAATGTCAGCCGAGGGAGTGCTTACCGAGGGCTGTTCAGTTTGCTCTGGTCATCAGTGTAGATCATCATTGTATAGCGATAATGGATGCTTTATGAAAATGTGACATCCTGCATATTAAATGCACTTAAAACAGATCTTGTCATTATTATTTGTTTGAATGGTAACAATTTTCTGCTTATGGTGAAAAATCTGAAATACTAGGAATGCCTTAAAAATTTTGTGTCTGTATTCCACCTAACAAGCTAATTATGTTCTACTAAAACTGAACGTTTTACTACTAACATTCCCATCAAGTTAAAACTGTTATTTCTGAACGTTCTCTGAATGTTCAGTTTTTTGTTTTGTTTTGTTTTTTAGAGAATGTTCTAAGTTATTTAAAAAAAAAACCTTACTGCAACGTTCTTGGAACGTTATTTTGTGGTTACAAAAAATAAAACCTAAAAAGAATGTTCAAAGAACATTATTATTTGATTCTCAAAAATAAATAAATACATAAAAAATAACCAAGCGAGAACCAGATAGTAATGTTAAGGGAACGTTCTGTGTTTGCTGGGCTGTTAAAGGACTAAATGTACAGCGTATATAATGTAGAGCAAGAGTTTTGGAAATCTAATTTTCTGTCAAAACAATATCATGTTTCCTGTTTGATATGTTCACATAGTTAACTTCCCAAACAATATTTAAAAGGCTGCACAATTAAATATCATGATAAATTAAAGGGACAGTTCACCCAAAAATGAAAATTCTGCCACTAATTACTCACCCTCATGTCATTCCAAACCCATAAGACCGTTGTTCGTCTTCGGAACACAAATTAAGATATTTTTAATGAAATCCGAGAGCTTTCTGACCCTCCATAGAAAGCAACAACTACCACATTCAAGGCTCAGAAAAGTAGTAAGGACATCATTGATATAGTCCATCAGTGGTTCAACCTTAATTTTATGAAGCTACAAGAATACTTTTTATGTGCAAACAAAACAAAAATAACGACATTATTCAACAATTTCTTCCGTGTCAGTCTTAGACGCACGTTCATGAGAGTATCACAATGCATACATGTGGCGCTGCTGATGCAGGAACCTGCGTTTTGATGTAGAACCTGGATGCACAGCACATATTTTTGTTTTCTTTGCGTGCAAAAAATATTCTCGTAGCTTCATAAAATTAAGGTTGACATCTGATGTCACAGGGTCTATTTTATATCAATGTCCTTACTACCTTTCTGAGCCTTGAACGTGTCAGTTGCATTGCTGTCTATGCAGGGTCAAAAAGCTCTCAGATTTCATCAAAAAATATCTTAATTTGTATTCCGAAGATGAACGAAGGTCTTGCGGGTTTGGAACATGAGGATGAGTAGGCTAATTAATGACACAATTTTCATTTTTGGGTGAACTAGCCCTATAAGGTTTATAAACGGTATATGATGCAGCCATGTCTTGATCATCTTAATGATCTGTTTTTAGCTGACTTTTAATCATTTGTTGGGTTTTGTCGGGGTGTTTCCCAGAACCTAACAATGTGGTTAGTGGCTGGCTCAATGAGTCTGACTGAAACAGGGGGGACAGGAATAGAGAATGTTTGTTCCTTTGTCCCGGTAGTAAATGAGAGCACCACAAATTCCTTCCAGAAGTTTCTTGTGAAAGCCTTCCTGTGAGGTAAACCAGCATTCCTGATGATGCCAAAAATGAATGGAGATAAATAGCCGGGCTTATATAAAGATGTAGGCCCACTACTATTCACCTTAACTGCACGGTCGATCCTTCAATATGTGATCGCTCAGAAACCAGACCAACCAACAATATTGGTTTACACCAGAAAGGCTTTACACATCACCTCATGGAAAACAACAACAGCAAAAGAAAGAGCGGGTGCAGCTATTCAGAAAATTGCTAGCCTCTAGCACTGTGGAAACATTTAGCTTTGCCATTACCCTCTCTCATGATGAGACTCCTGTTTGATCTCCGAGCACAATGACAGTTTTATCGGTTTCTCTCACACTATACCTCTCTGAAGTTATTTTTTTTGCTTAACTTCCACTTTTTCTGTACATATTTAACCCTACTGTCATTGTAGGTACAGTAAGTTTGTAAGCAATTTTTCCATTATTGCAAGTTTGAACTATTTCCAAAGAAAGTAGATGCCAAAACCAAAATTATATACTGCAGCCATGTTCCATTATATGGGGGGAAAAAGGTTCACAGATGACTAGGTTTTTATTTATTTTATTATTGGCCTTTTCACATTACAATAAATATTCAGTTCATTCATTAGATTAGAAATTGTTTCAGTTGTCTGAGAAATCAATTATAACTGCTTGTCTGAGTAGTGGAGAGGTATTTGTTATAATTTTTATTATTATTCCAAAGCTAAAAATAAAACTCAATCTACAATCTTTTTTTTTTTTTTTTTTTTGACAATGTCCTCTTTCTAAGCAGACATTTTTTTTTTTACCCAAGGCCAACTTATATGTTTAATGTCAAACATAACATGCCCATAAGCCACTATTGTTCTCAATAAATATCCAAATGTACTCCCTATAAGGAAACAAAATTGGAATCATCAAACAATATATATCACACATCAGTAAGAAGCAATACAGTTTTACAGTATTCTATAAAATACCGACAGTTAGATAATATACAGTATCACTCCTATTTGCTTCATGTACTGTCACTATTGAGATGCTAGCATTTCATGACAAGCCAAAGTAATAGAAATGAGGTCTAATACTGTATTTCGTAAACCATTCACAGCACACATATTCAGACGTATGGCCAGGCTTGCTGCCCAAATAGTATTCATATACAGTATGTTATTACGTAGCTCTTTTCATTTCTCTCAGGTTGTTTGTATTGCATTGTGATTCCTCGGTTTCTGGGGGAATCTAGACTTGTATCGTTCTTTGTAGTTTCTGGGATGGTACCTTTTGACTGAGGCATTTTCATCTCTGCAAAAAGATATCAAGTAGTGCATCAGTAAAATATAATACAACTGCCACAATGTGTGTCAAATACAGTGAAATTAATAATGACACTCACTCATGCTGGAGATCCAAGTAAGAGCAAAACAGCACACACTTTTTATCTCTCTTGTCTGTGCATTGGCATCGTCCCACATCTCGTCTTAGACGCATTTGGAGTGAACCCACACCATAGGGAATAACCTGACTGAGAGAGAACAGTGGATATTTGAACAAACCTATCAATTTTTAATATGGATTTTAATAATCAAAAAAATTAATAACTCATCTAGACAAAGTTCTGCACCAAATATACTGTAGCCTATATATATATATATATATATATATGTGTATTTTTTTGTAACTCTTTGTAAATTCATGAACAGAACCAAAAGCCTTGTGCTTCTTTACATTTGCATTTTTACCAGGTGTGCGGATTCCTGTTTGTTTCAGATATAAAAGACTTCACATTTGTTTTACTTCCCGAGAGCCAGACTCTCAATCTTTGGTTTCTGGGTTGTTTTTCACCAAAGGCAGTCTGCCTGTCCTCAGGTCTCCATGCGTGGGCCACATTAATGAGACCACACACTTAAATACAACCAGACACGTGCTTTGAGAGTGCACAGGTTACCAGCATCAGTCCTCCATAGATCTCAACCTCCACTTCTCTCTCTCTTTTTTTACACAACGTATTGTTCAAAGACATACACAGTTCAATGTTTGTCTGATGTACCTGGGTGTATCGACCCATACGATTCCTATGTGGCAAAAGTACACACATTCTTTGTCCTTCAGGTTTTCACAGGAGCAGCGTCTTTCACGACGGTGAATTTGTGGAGTAGCATTCACAGATGGACTTCTGTTTGCATGGGACCCTGAGACGAACAAATACAAAGAAAAATCAGTAAAGACAATGTTGCAAAAGATTTCTATTTCAAATAAATAATGTTTTTTTTTCTATTTCTATTCTATTCATTAAAGAATCCTAAAACTTTAACAAGAAATGTTTTTGTGCACCAAATCAATATATTAGAATGATTTTTGTAGGATCACGTGACCCTGAAGACTGGAATAACTGCTGCTGAAAATTCAGCTTTTCTATCACAGGAATAAATTACATTTTAAAATATGTTAAAACAGAAAATGGCTATTTCAAATTGTAATAATATTTCATAATTTTTACTATATTTTTGATCAAATAATAATCTTGATAGTTGCAGTAAAACAAATGTGGTAACACCATCAATGCAGCCTTTAGAAAGCTGACATAATGCAATTCACAGATTTCTCATTTTCAGCCTAAGCCTAAGACTGTTTGCTTTAATGTGTTACACCTGAAACAAATCCTCAAAATTTGTCAAAATATTAGTCTTCACTTGATGATGTGAGACATAACATGTCTAAGTTGTTGCTGCTGTCTAAACATATCAGCAATGTTGTGTCTTCAAGGTCCACTTTGTTTTAATCCTGAATATTCTCATACAAATCCAGTTTTCATGTAGCTTTGATCTTGTAGCTTATCAGTTCAGAAGTGAATTGCCATGCAACAGCATTAAAAATGATCAAATCATGTTGACAAAAGAATAAAAAATGAAGAAAAGCTAAAAACAAAATGTCTTATGGTTGAGCTTCATTAAGGTTATGGTGAATGAAATCCAAGTGGCCCATGTGGACCATGTTTAAAGAAGACAGCAAATACGAATCTGTGGCCAACCACATTTTATGCCTCTAGGATTCCAGCAGCGCATGTAGATGCTACAAAGCAAACCACCACTACAGCTTCCGATGGTTGGGGTTTTAAAAGTTGAATCAAAAACAGATCTCGCGCTCATCTACAAGATGGTAACTCTTCAACAGACAAACAAATCTCAAAGAAAAAGACAAAAAAAACAAGCATGTTGTTATTTACATCAAGGTCTACCATGGTGCTTTCAATTGCCGGAAAAGTTAGAAGATGAATTCTTTCATGAAGTAAGATGGATGAAGTAAGGCTGCAAGAGGTCTCTGAGTTTTGTTCAGGATACATGGAAGAGGGGTATTAGCAGGACCCCAGTAACCAGAATGACTTCTAAGGTGCTCAGTCAAGCAAACAGGGCCTGAGGCTGTAAGGCTTTATAGAAAAGGATGAAATTGCATGCCTGGGTCTGGTGGGAAGTGATCTGGGAGTGATCACAGTGATCCATCACTATAACAAGGCTATGGGGGTCTAACCATAGAAGTTTGATGTGGAATACACAACAAATGGTCTGACTTGGCTGGAAATCAGTTGTCATTCACGTCCTGAAGGCGTCATTTGAGGTTTCCCGGTGAAGCACTGGGGTTAGTTTTCATATATCAGGTCAGGATAATTAATCACAGAGAGTAGCTTGGAATTTGTTACAAATCCATTGGAATGTCTGCTTAAAATGCCTGACGTAACTCACATACAACTGATACCCAAAATTGTGAGAAAGACAATCAGGAAACGTTTTCTTCATCCCTGTATTATTTTATCAGGCTAGACTTCACTAACTCGATACTGGTATGATATTAGACGGTATGACTGGTATGATGCTAAGGCGAGTTCTGTAGCACCTCTCAGGACTGTTTGTTTTCCCAAGAAAAATTTAATTTTGTGACCCGTGCCCTGAAGAAACAGAGGACTGCCAAGGTGGATCAGCGTAGAATTGTAAAAGACAAGCAAGGGATTACGTAAAATCATAACCACCAACAGTGAACCAGACCATCTCACCGAAGAAACAGCAACAGGTTTCCTGTTGTTAGCATTAACATGTTAGCAAAAAGATGTAAAACTTTACTAATCCCAAGGAGTTTGACTGCTGTTATTAAAAAGAAAAGCTGTGATAATATCCGTCCTGTGGGAGACTGGTCTTGAAACTCAAAACTACTGAGGAAAATGGTACTGTATTCCAGGCAATTAACTGCAATAACAATACTTTGCTATACAGTATATTATCCTAGCTTAATATCCTAGTGTTTTGCACTGCATACCTTTACATCCAATACTGAAACTAAAGAGCTCAACAACAAACCTTTCTGTTATGGTAAAAAATTGTAAGCCAACGTGCATGTCAACCATGTCAATTGATTAAAAAAAAATTCCCTTATAAAACAAAGAAATGATCACAGTCAAAGTTTCTGAAATTTCTCATTGCTTGAACTGTTTACAGAGACCGCTTGCACTGGCTATGAACTCTGCATGCTATTAAAATTAAGCCTACCCACAGCGCAAAAGCTAGACCATTCTGAGGCAACTGTTGCTGCTTTTGCTGCACCATGAGGGAAGTTACATGTTCTGTGGTCCATAGAAGTGGTAGGAGATAGCCTACACATGGGGAGTTTACACACTTACATGCTCAAATGGCTTAAGCAGCATTTTACGCCACATTTAACCCTAATTCTACAGTTCAGTCTTCTATTGCATAACTGACTGCATATTGTGACTGGTGTTATGAAAAAAAAATGATAATAGAAATTTATCAAAAATAGTTAACTCACATTATTGATAGATTTCTATTACCAATTTTTTTTTCATAACACCAGTCACAATAAAATAAAATACTTCATGTCAAAGTATTTCTGTCAAAATGTACTCAACCCTGCAGCATTCCAAACTTGTATGATTTATGTCTTCTGTAAAGCACAAAAGAATATATCTTTTAAGATTATTGGTAACTAAACCATTTTTAAATTACAAGAAATTTCTATGTATGTATATACACACACACACACACACACACATTAGTATGTAAATCTAATGTGAAAATACAGTTCAAATGCAAAGAATAAACCAGACTTTTGCTAGATAAAATCTCATGTAAACTAGATTAGCATATTTTCAGATAGGAAAATATTCAAGTAGTAGTTCAGGATTTGAACAGAAAGCCAGAATTATATATATATATATATATATAAGAAAGATGATAGTCATTTACCTTGTTGTTCCAATATGAAAACAACCACGCTTATTAAGAATAAGAAGGAAAAATCCATAATGCTTCTTTCCTAAGATGCTCAGTACATTAATTGGCAAGCCTGTCTCCTGGATGTCTATCCACAGGAAGAAAGGAAAGCTGTGAGGGGAGAGAGCAGGTTGTGGAGTTTCTCAGAAACTTCTGCCACTCGCTAGACACCTCCAGCCTACCACACCCTCCTCCCCCATCTAACTCTTTGGATCAGCCTGCCAAGTTGTTCTTCACAATGCTAGGGACAGGTGTTTGACAAGACTCATTGTATGTGAGTGTCAGTGTGTGTGTGAGAGAGAGAGAGAGAGAGAGAGAGAGAGAGAGAGCTTGTACTCTTTGTTTGGATAGATGCTTTAAATCCAGTGGAAACATTTGTGAAAGAAGGTATCTCAACATTGTCTGATTCCATCAAGTGCTTCCAACACGGTCAGAGATGCATCACAGATTATAAACGGATGGATTGAGTTCCACTTCATGGGTGAGCTGGCATCTCATGGGAATTTTTGTACATCTTGTTTTTTCCTTCCTTATGCTATGTTAAGAATGGAGGTTTGAAGAACAAAGTCAAAACTACAGCCTGGAGAGGAAACCCATCTTTTTCAAAGTAGAAAACCTAGACAGACCAGGTCTTTTTCCCAAACCAAGGGAAGCCCATTGTGGTAAACCTCCATCTCAATTAAAACAATAAAAAGCCAATTGAAACATCTCAATATAAGCATCTGCATGCCAGACTCTCTTAACTGCAGAGGGTTCCTCTAACTGATTAAACATTTCCTTCAGTTCAAAAACAGTTCTTGCTCTCATTTTTGGCAATTATTTCCATAATCATCTCAAACTTCATATGACACAAGCTCCACTGCACAAACAGGCTAAGAGATATGAGCTGTGGCGTGAAAGTTGTTGAAAATGGTCCTCAATGGGGCCTGTCATTTAATCACAAGGGGTGAAAACTGATGTATTCTATGCAGCACCACAGGGGTTATTTTTTCCCACCCGTAGTTCTATTTAGCTCACTTTTTGACTTCTCATTAGTCCAGATTAGGCTTAGTTTTGCATTCAGGAGAGATAATTAAAGGCTGGGCACAACACAAAACAACATATTTGGTCACAGAGCCCCTGGCTACAGCAATTAGATCTGTGAGGTGAGGTGCTGTAGAGGAAGAAGGAGAACTTCAGAGCTCCAAACGGTTTCTTCCTGCAGCTGTGGGAGAGACATAATGAACAGTTTGACAGACTGTCTGAAAAAATGCTTATGCTTCTGAAATTGAACTCTGAACTATGGGACACAGCCCCACAGCCTCAACTGCTTCTTTAATGTGAATCTAAGTGTTGTTGTTTTTATTCAAGACAATATTACAAGCTTGATCTTTGGCAGAGGATGACAGTGTGAGGAAAAAATTTTGGAATTCTTTGTGCTAGTTTTTGTTACTCTATGGCATTTCATATCACATTACATTAACACTCTGTGTTTTATTTGATAAAAAATAGTTTTATCTTTTGTAGCAATGTACATGTGCTGAATAGAGTGTTTATTAAACTAATAAAACAGTGAGACTTTGGCTAACTGCTCGAAGTGTCAAATGGCATGCAGAATCGCTGACTAAACCAATCAGTAAATCAATAACTTTTCTGTTTTCACAGAACACTGACCTCTATACGAGAAGAAAGCTTTATAAACTTTTCAACAGAATTATTGTTAGCTTGCCAAGCAAGCCTGAAACAATCTGTTTATGATTATCCATCCTGGAGCCAGCAAACGCATTAAAAGTAAAATATTATTGAGAGAAGATA
Source organism: Tor tambroides (assembly GCA_021397915.2). Classification (NCBI taxonomy): domain Eukaryota; kingdom Metazoa; phylum Chordata; class Actinopteri; order Cypriniformes; family Cyprinidae; genus Tor; species Tor tambroides. Next base: position 23,535 of record JAFVLL020021116.1, on the reverse strand, counting down.
ATGATTAAGCTAGACTATCTCTTAAAATAATGTTGCTCCAGAAAACCAGTACCTTCATATGCACAGGTGCCGTGTTTTACACACTGGACATTCACTGACCCTCAGCTGCACTTCCCCCTTTAAGCCTCTAATAATATTTTTTTTTTTTTCAGGATTCAACCGCATTACCTGCTGAGGTATGCATCAATAATCAATGATCAACAATTACTTGTTTCAAACAGACTCTTAATTTCCCTTCTGTAAAAATTTTATCCTTGTAAGAAAAGAGTCGTATGTCGCTTGGGTATGTTATTACACGTACAGTTATGTTCCATATTTGGATATTGACCTTAACATCAACAGACACACAATGAAATTATATATATTTTTTTAATTTATATAATAGCTATTTGGTGTATTGAAATGATTTTATTTCAGTTTCATAAATCATGTTTTGCATGCGCATACAGATACTGCTTAAAATAATTATTAAAAATACGCATACATTTACGCATGGACAGTGAACGTCACATCACTTCCTACAATGGGTGATCGATCAGGTTTAACTGAAAAGGGTATGCTATAACTCCACCTAGTGTTCAGATGTTCGATTTAGATGAAGCGTTCAAACTACAAGCTTGTTACTAGGCCTAACTTATTTGTATAGGTAGGTACCTTAATCAAACGAAAATGAGTGAATTTTGAAGTATTTTCCTGACTCGACAACCATGTTTCACCTGTTGGTCAGCACAATAGATAAAAAAAATGGTTGTCCCGCGTTTTCCCCTGTTTAAAGAAGTAAGGTGAGAGATTCCCGCGCAAAGCAGCACTTCAGAATCAGACAGAGTTTCAATGTTTTACCAAAACCATTTGGAAAGCCCAGGCTTACATAAAACCAGGTTTGGTTAATGCCCACATGAATTTCAACTTCAGTGGGCATAAACCATGTAGGTAATACATTTACTGTGGTAGGCTGTACCTCAGCTTATGTTTATGTTATGTAACAGGACATGCAGTCACTTGCTGTCATGACCCATATAATTATTTAGCTCTTCATTGACTTTCTGTCTTACAGCATATTACACATATTATAATGTTATATTTATCTTCAGGCATTAGTGTTTAGCTTTAATTGCTGATTTAAAGACACATTCATGGCAATTATTTCCATTAGAATATTTAGGCACCTCTCAATTCGATTTCGATTTATGGAGTCAAAATGCGATTTTAAAAGTTAATTCTTTATTTAATTATTGTACTTATACAGCAACATTGTAGATTATTTTAAGCTCTGATGATGACTGTATAGGCTACATTATGCTTGGCTGCTTCACGTTGCGTACTACTTTTGAAACATAAGCAATATTACAGTACAAATACAGACCAAGTCTGTTGTAATTTCCTGGTTTACAGATTCTTTGTGCTTTGAAAGAATCATAGTCAAGACTAAGGGTTTTTATTTTTTGACTGTTTTGTTAGAAACTGTGTAAATAAATACAAAAATACATCAGCTTGTCACAGGTCAGGAAGTGCTAATGTTTTCTTCTTTCCAAAGTGAAACATAATGTACAAGCACATGGTAGTCTTGCTGAAAGTGCTGCTAACACAGGTCTACCACATCCTGTCTCATATTATAGTGCTGGGCTTGGACACACATTCTCAGGGAAATTAAATGTGATTTATTGCTGATTATCCCAGCTGGAAACCTGGGAGCCGGATGCACAAAATGAAATAAGCTTAGTGTCATTTTTATTTTTTCAATCTGAGACACTTTCTTACTGAAAACCATACATTTTACTTTTGATTACAGAGTGAATGCTGTTCCACATCGGCCTGTTAGGTGACTGTTCCAGCCAGCACTAACGGAGAGGTGGTGACTTTTATGGGAAGTTGCTTTTGAGAGGGTGTCAGTCGTCATTTTGATCTCAGATAGAATGAGAGCTTGTCAGGTACCGATTGTGTCTGCTTTACACTAAGAACTTCTTGAACTTCTTTTCAAACCTAATAAAGGTTCACTACAGCCTTGGGGCCAATAATTTGTTGGACGTTTAACCAAAACTTTCTTTGAAGAGAGAGCTCACCCTAAAATGAATATTTTTTAATAATCTTCTCAACTATATGACTTTCTTTCATAGACCACAAGAAGAGATTTTAGTTACACTTTTTTGTACAGTGAAAGTGAATGATAATCAGAGAGGCTATTAAGCTTCAAGAATAGCATATAACAGTATCATAACAGTGGTCCATAATAACTGCTAAGCTTCTACAAGGAACAGACTGAAATTTAAGAAACTTTACATCCCCGGTCACCATACACCTTCATTGTATGAAAATGAACAGCTTAAACATTCTGCTAAACTTTTCTATTTGGTTTCCATGGTTAAAATTAAGGCCTACATGTTTATAATGATATGATGTTCTTAAATGATAACAATCTTTTTTTAGGGTGAATGTGTAAAAATTATTTTTCAAAATTGTAAATAGAACAAAGATTATTGGAGGAAGTTTTACAAGAAAAATACTATTCCAGTCTTTCTGTTTCAGAATTTCATGGTTAATGTAATGTTACTTGCAGTTTCTATGTAATTATTTGTAACATTAACTAGCAATTTCTGAGTGAAAATTGTAAAAACACATTTTTTAGTGTATTACAAAATGGCATGTCATAATTCTAATTTATAATGAAATGAAAATAGCACCTGTATACTAATGCTGCTAACGAGTTCATGGATACTTTAATTTGCCAAATGTGACAATCTGTACATCAACATTTTAATTGTTCTGATAAATCCATAAAACTACTTATGGAGCATGCGAATTAGATAAGACAACAAAACTAATTAAAGGTTAGGTAAAAGATAATTATGTTATTTTTGAGCCAAAATCACAGTAATTACGCAACCAGAAAAACACACGTTGGTCAACTGCAACTTGAAATACCGAAAAGATTTTGAGGCTATATTTAGATAGCTTGGCTCAGGCAAAGGTCTTAAAGAGTTATTGGCCAATTTCTCTGAGGGGAAACATTGAAAGTAGTGGTTACAAATGCAAATTTTGTCTAATGACTTACCTCTCTAGATTTTTTCTTTGTATGTGTAACGAGCCGTCTCTGCAGGGAAACCAGGAAGCAGATATAACCAAAATGCTTTTAATAATGAAAAAAACAACAACAGAGAGAAATCAAACAAAGTTACAATTCAGGGTTACAATTCAAGACAGGACAAAGACTAGGGGAAAACCAAGGACTTTTAAAGGGACGGGAACAAAGGAGCAAACTAGATAATTAAACAAGGCTGGGAACAGATTAACTAATAGCAAAACGAGGAACGGAACAGGAAGTCCAAATAAGGTCACACGAGGAGGGGAAACAAGACACACACGTGACAGATCACCCTCCTACCGGTAGGCGCTTCCCGCGCCGTAACAGTTTCACCGGGAAGGGGGGGCGGGAGCCCTGGAGGCCGGCGCAGGGCAGGATACTGGAATGGCCTCCAGGGCGGGTCAGGCAGCCATGGCGGATCAGGGGATTCAGACGGCCATGGCGGATCAGGAGCCTCGGGAGGCCATGGCGGAGCAGGGAGCTCGGGAGGCCATGGCGGAGCAGGAGACTCTGGAGACCATGGCTGTATTATTTTTTCAGGAGACCATGGTGGATCAGGGAGTTCCGTGGCCTTGGCCCTTGGCCCGGCCACACCGGCCATGGCTATATGCCCCCACCCCACCCCCGCCCAAAAAAATTTTCTTGGGGAAGTTCCCCTCTGGGAGCCATTCAGGAGGAGCGGGCTCTGGTGGGTGCTCTGGAGGAGCGGGCTCTGGGGGGCACTCTGGAGGAGCGGGCTCTTGGGGGCACTCTGGAAGCGCGGAGCTGGATGGGACCAGCGCGGACTCTTGGGGGCACTCTGGAAGCGCGGAGCTGGATGGGACCAGCACGGACACTTGGGGGCGCTCTGGAAGCGCGGAGCTGGATGGGACCAGCGCGGACTCTTGGGGGCGCTCTGGAAGCGCGGAAACTTGGGTGCGCTCTGCCAGCGCGGAAACTTGGGGGCGCTCTGCCAGCGCGGAAACTTGAGGGCGCTCTGCCAGCGCGGAAACTTGGGAAACTTGGGGGCGCTCTGGAGGAGCAGACTCTTTGGGGCGCTCTGGAAGCGCGGACTCTTGGGGCGCTCTGGAAGCACGGAAATTTGGGAAACTTGGGTGCGCTCTGCCAGCGCGGAAACTTGGGGGCGCTCTGCCAGCGCGGAAACTTGGGGGCGCTCTGCCAGCACGGAAACCTCGAAAACTTGGGGGCACTCTGACAGTGCGGACACTTGGGGGCGCTCTGCCAGCGCGGACACTTGAGGGCTCTCTCGCACCGCGGAAGCCCGAGCGGGACCAGCGGGACGGCAGGACGCAGGAGACGAAGGAGAACTGGGCGGGACCAGCGGAGACATAGGAGGGCGCTTGCGAGGAACGGGCACAGGAGGGCGCTGTCGAGGAGCGGGCACAGGTACTGGAGGGCACTTGCGAGGAGTAGGCACTGGAGGGCACTTGCGAGGAGCAGGCACTGGAGGGCACTTGCGAGGAGCAGGCACTGGAGGGCGCTCTGGGGTAAGGAGAGGTGTCGAGAACTCCGGGGGAAGTGCCGTGTCCAGGAGTTCTGGGGTTGGAGCCGGCTGGCTTGCCATATTAATGGCCGGCGAGCTTGCCATACTCACGGCCGGCGGGCTTGTTTTGAATCAACGTTTATATTTTTTCTACGAATCGTACTAAACATGAGTGGAATGAATTTGCACCGCAGCGCCCCCATACCTTGATGCTCATGACAAGAATAGCATATAGTTATCTTTATTGAAGTGAATTAGGTTTAAATCGCCGTCATGCATGAATGAATGATATTTTTGCAATTTTAAACATAATTCACGATGATCACATTACGCAAAACTGAAATTGCACGTCAAAATAACACATTGTCTATATTTTTTGAGACCCCCCAAAATTTCACAAATCATGTTTTCAGGGGAGCCCATGTCTTATTAAGGGGAGCCGAGCTCCCCCTAGCTCCCCCGTAGTTCGCACCCTGATCCTGTCTTCTGTAACGAGCCGTCTCTTCAGGGAAACCAGGAAGCAGATATAACCAAAATACTTTTAATAATGAAAAAACAACGACAGCGAGAAATCAAACAAAGTTACAATTCAGGGTTACAATTCAAGACAGGACAAAGACTAGGGGAAAACTAAGGACTTTTAAAGGGACGGGAACAAAGGAGCAAACTAGATAATTAAACAAGGCTGGGAACAGATTAACTAATAACAAAACGAGGAATTGAACAGGAAGTCCAAATAAGGTCACACGAGGAGGGGAGACAAGACGCACACCTGACAGTATGTATATTTGTGCTTGTTTATATGTGTTGCTTAAAACACACACACACACACACACACACACACACACACATACAGACAATAATAGACAAACTTCACCAAAAAAAAAGAGCTTTAACTCCAGTTCATACAAAAAACCTCGCATAATTATTGCAGTATTTAAACAGAAATATTTGTTATTACGTTTGAATATTTCCTACTGGCACACAAAAAAAGATATATATACACATATTAAAACAAATGTTGTTGTGAAACATCTAATATGGCTTTGAATAGTACTCTGTATACAGTATACTGTAAACAGCATGCAAAATATTTAGCAGTGTGCTAAAAAAGTGCAATTGGCAGTTTGCAATTTATGAGACCATCAGTGTACGGCAAGATGACGACAAAGTGTTCTAATTATAATGGACTATCGGAGGGTGGGCAGCCCTACAGTGCTCAACTGGATCAAAATGCGTCAGCTCTGCAAGAACAGTACTCTGTGTCTGCCATGGCTTACTGGGTATGCCTTGGCAGAAGGCAGCCTGAGAGCCACTTAATAACAGCGAGAACAGATTTTTCACCATATGCCATGCAGGTCTTGCTGGGCTTGCATCTACCCCTACCATACCTTTGCCCGCCTGCTTGTCTGCCTGCCTGCCTGATCACTTCCTCCCTGCCACTGCACATTACACGTCTCTATTCCGCTTGGGTGTGGAATCGTATGTCCATAATGTACAAGATACGAGGCAAACCTCCAAAAGAAGATTAAGCACAGCTAAACATCCTCTCCTGGCTCCTGCCCCGTGAAAATATGACGCCTTTGAGGCCATCGGTGGAATGATTTAGAGTTCTGCATTAATGGTTCTCCTGCGCTTGGCCGGACTCCTGCTCTGTCTCCTTGGCCCTAGTCTATGGATGGAAAGTAACCTCTCTGTATGTACCTGCACGCCTACAGCTTTTCCACAAGCCACCAAAGCAAAACTGATGTTGTTCTTTCCCCAAGTGTTTCCAAATGAATCACTTTTAAAGGTGGCAGTGGTGATCGCAGTTTAAACTCCTCTGACCAGAAAGCAGCTTTCCTCTGTCTCATCCGTCCTTCTGATGTTTTTTATTGAACTTTTTAACTTTTTAACTTTCTCAGGAGACTTCCACACTTCATTCACCATTCAGAATGGTGAAAATATTCATATTGTCATGCCATTGGACTATGTAGATATTAACATAATGGGAAGTCTAGAATGTGTTGAAATTGCAAACCAATCAGGGTTTGAAGCAATGCAATAGAAAAAGCATTTTGGGTTCCCCAAATAAATTTTCTGTTAACGGTTCTTAAAAGAACTGTTTTTTTCTTAGTGTAAAGAACATTTCAATAATCTGAAGAACCTGTTCCCACTGGAATGGCAATGGAAATGTTCCAATGAAGTTGTCATTCACCCCACCCTGCTTTTAACATCTGCCATGGTTAATAGAGCTGATGGTACAGAAATTTAGTGACTTGCAAGCGAAAAGGCTACAAAGTCATCTTGCACTTTATGACAGTAACATTCCATCAGCTTACTGTCATGACATGAACACATGATACATATCACCAAAGAAGCAATTGGTTAACACGGCAAGAAAATCTCTGAGCAAGTACTTCCATGATTAGAGAGAGAGAAAAAAATCTTTGCTTATAAATTGATTTTGGAAAGTTTTACAGAAGCCCTTCAGCCCAAGAGAATGCTGGAGGGAACAGACCGTAAACAGTGCTACAAGTCTGACTTTGAGACCGTCGCTGTCTCCTTTACATCTGGTTCTTATTATGACTCAAAAGTTCCAGCCAAGCCATATATGTCTGTCCCTCTCAATATACAGAGAGGCCCAGCCAAGCATGGTCAGTATGGTCAACCACATCACCTAATGAGCTACTCCTTTAGTGCTTACTAATGTCTTATTTACAGGTATAGTATGTGTCTTAATGACCACTGATAGCAAACATAGACATAAGTTGCCAGTCTGCACTTGATCACTGGCATATTTCATACCTGATACTTTGATTTATAGTACAGGCCAGTATATTGTAGCTAGGTAATAATTTTGATAAAGTTAAAATAGTATTAATAATAATGAATAACAATAAATAGCAATTTAAGTGTGTATTTTGGACGCTGTTGTTAATTTTTAAATGTATTTTTTAAATTATCATTTTAATTTGTAATTTTGTAATGTACCAAGTTAAGGTTATCCAATTTACAGTACTTTCTGAGAGAGACTAACTATGACTAATGTAATTTATTTCTGTGATGCGTATCTGAATTTTCAGCAGCCGTTATTCCAGTCTTCAGTGTCACATGATCCTTCAGAAATCATTCTTATATGCTGATTTCATGCTCAAAAAAAAAAAAAAAAATTCTTATTGTTATCAGTGTTGTGCTGATTAAAATGTTTGTGAAAACTGTTATACTTTTTTTTCAGAGTTCTTTAATGAATAGAACATTCAAAAGAATGGAATTTATTTGAAATAAAAACTTGAAACATTCTAAATGTTTTTATTTTGATAAATTTTTAGCATCCTTTCTAAGTAAAAGTATTAGAAAAAAATCATTAGATCTGACAAACAATAACAAGTTAAAAATCGCACAAGCTATGCATTTTAAAACCATTAAAGGTGTGTCTGCTCTGCATTGTATTGTTCATGTACAGTCTTAGGAAAAAACACATTTCTATCCTAAACCAACAGATGGCAGTATGTCTTAAAGAAAAGACCAGGATGCAGACTTCGTTTTACAAACACTGTAACACTACAGCATGTGGCTATGACATACTGCCCATGTGAGAAGTTTGAAAATTCACTAAATTTAGCTTGAGACCTGTCAGTAAGTTTCTATAAAATTCTTTCCAGGCATGATCTTTTTATTCTCAGGATCTATCAGAGATGACATCCGGTCACCTCCAGCAGGACAGGCCCTGCTGTCGCCCATGAATAAAGCTGTGTAGGAACATTGACTACACATGGAAAATGTGGGCTGTGGTTTTCTTCTCTTCTTGGCAAGAGACTGCCTTAGTTTAAAAAAAAAAGAAAAAAAAAAAGAAAAATGTTAACCGTTCCAAACATATGTTCACATGGAAGGGGGCAGCACTTTGGGTTGGTCCCCCAACCTATGTGCAGACCTAACATACTAATCAATTATTTTCTCCACATTCAATCTGTACAGAAGCGGGTTAGATGTAAAACAGCAGAGGAAAATGTGTCATTCTGGTTAAATAGATCACAAACATTTATTGTAGCTCGTGTGTACCAGTTAATTCTAATCACCATCAGTTTGAACAGGGCTGCTGCTATTTGTTGAGACTTTTAAAAGTGCTGTCATGGGTGGTATTGCCAGTGGTATATGTGCACTTGTATAGAATTCTGCTACACTCACTTTTATGACAGCAGTCGAGTTTCTGCTTGCACTGTAAAAATATTTAGTTGCATAAGACTATATTGTGTAATCATTCTATACAGGGAAGCGTGGGAAATGGTTCATTAATAGGGAGGAGGCCATGTCACATTTCTTAAAACACTGAGAGTTCCTCACATTGTTCATGAAGCGCAATTCCATTCTTAAGTTAAGCAGTAATGGATACGTCATATGACACCACATAGTTAATGATGAACAGATGACATCTTATTTTGGGAATAATCAAGAATGGTAAACAAAGGAAAACCTGCGTAATGTTAATGATAATACTATTTCAAAAGTACTGTGCTATTGACATGGTGATAACACCCTGAATTTTTTCCCAGTGATCTGTGCGCTTGATCAGTTTTTGGATGATGTGGTAAAAGGTTACAATGCTGACAAACCCTCTTAATAACTGATTGTTTGCCAGACATGAAGATTTTTCAGGAGCACACCCAACATCTGTAGTGCTGCTTCTGATACAACAATGTATTTCGAATCAGAGAGGCTCAGGATCCATGTTTGTTAAATGTACAAATTTTGTACAAAATGTGAGTTTATTTTAGCCAGTTCTGCTGTTTTAATAGATGTTGAGATAAATTTATAAGCACCATATTTTTCAAAGGGTCCAAATTTTTAGGAAAATATTGGAGGTTCAATCAACCTTCTTTTAAAACTAAGAAATGTGATTTTGAGTATGCAAATGATCACATCAGTGATTATTAGAAGTCTACAACTACTTTTCTTACTGTTTAGATTAAAAATAATTTTAAAAGACTGATAAGACTTAAAAAAACAAATCAAGGATTAATGCGTAAATTGGTATAAATTGGTAGATGCACAAAATATGTCACATCAACCTATTTGTGTCAATGTGTATTAACATTGTGGTGATACAGTTTTCATGTACAGTCAGGCAGAACTACTAAAATTAGCAATGCAAGATGTCTTTGTGTACTGACAGATTCAATCTGATTGTGTAGCTGATCCTTTTCAAATTATTTTTTTTTGTCCTCTCCTTTCCTCACCTCTCTTTTTTACCAAAGTTGAAAGAGAATTTTTTTTTTTTTTTTTTTTTTGCCAGTTTCCTGGAAGAGTAGAGAAGCATTAAGACACCACGGACATGCAAAGTTACCATAGTTGTATTTATTTGAAAACAGCAATCTGTATTTTTTTTTCACCTGTGCTGTGATTCGTCAAAACTGATATTGTACATATTGTTTTTTCACTGAAAATCACAAAGTTACCCTTTTTATTTTTATTTTTAATTATGTTTGTCTTTTATTCTTTTTGTTTGTTTCAATACAATGATTTGTGCTTTTGATACCTTAGGTTTGAAAGACATGTTAATACAGTTAAGTGGATAGCAGGGACTACCGACAAAAATGTCAAAGGAGTCAATTACATAGATCATATACACACAATACAAAATACAGATATACACACAAGAGTGCACTGGCTTCATACTCCAGTTCAGTTAGGTTGCTTCAACTCAAAACATATTCCAAAAAAAGAAAAGAAAAGAAAAGAAACATCTGTATTTCCAATCCCAGTTATAAAAGTGATATAATTTGGGATACATTAGGAAGGTTTAGGAAACATAAGGTGCAATTTAAGAGTTCTCAGTATTGGAGTTTTCGTATATGTACATTTATAAAAGTGTTTGCGGACTGATGACATGGCCCTTGACGAACTCCTTCAATGTGTGAATATGTATGGCTATGAGCGTATACAGAACCATAGGCATCCGATATTTACATCTGTTGGAATGTTCCCCATACTACTAATCAGCAAGTCAAGTACTTCAAGCAACATAATTCACAGAAGATCAAAATACCTTTCACATCTACCTCAATAAGTGGTGGAGGAAATGCAGAAGTGCGAAAGTTGATTCACTTAATGCTTAACAGTTCTACATTTAAAATGTGAACGGTGAAATCACAACTAGTGTAGCCTACCAGCCAATAGGAAAGAGAAGGGTACAAGCACTTAGAACCAACTACCATACTGTATGTGGGTGTCAATCTAAAACATGTGCAGATATATCGTTTTTCTGTATACTAGGTATATAAACATTTACTTAAATTATATAGAATTCTAAATGAAGCGAGTTTACTGAGAAGTATATGCGCACATACTTCTAAATATATAAAGCCATATTACATGTACATAATTTTTTGCTCTAATTATGCAATAGCAAAACCCATGCTTTACATAGAAAAGGCATCCACAACGTTAAGAAAAATGTACAATTTATGAAACATGATACAATAAATAGTATTATAGAATCGCTGCTGTACACAAAAGCCATTTAATTTCACACATATAAAAATATGTTTTAGTGCAACCTTACATGTATTGATACTTCACATCATTCAGACCGAAAGTGTCCAAAAAGACGGTAAATTGCATTTATTACAAAGCGGGATACACAAAACTCGATATATATTTACATGTCTTCCTGTTTAATGCTTATAAGAATATAAGCAAAAAGTAAAGAAAAGGCACACACATCTGTACATTTTTTAAAAGTACCAGACAAAGTCCATAAGCAATTTTGGTCAGGCTCATATATAAGTTAACATATATATATATATATATTTATATATATGTATACTCTTTGAAACTTTAAATAAGAAAGTAATTATAGTTGAGATAGCAAACCGTGTTATAAAAGGCATGCTATACATGTACATTAAAACCACTGAATCAGTTCACTTGTTTTTCGAGACTGATTTTCTGTGTGTACATGGATGTACATGTGTAAGTATAAAATGTGTGAGCGTAGTTTACCACTCTCTCTTCGACCTTGTTCACCTGTTGTTACTAGCGTCTTTTAAATCTTTGCCTTTCTTTATGGTCGCTGGCCTCTCTCCACGGCCCTGTTGACCAGACGCCCGCTCTGCCGTCTCTGTGTTGTAGAGAGGGATGGCTTGCTGTGGGAGTCTTTGATGTGGCAGGCACACTGCTCTCTGCTCTGGAGTGTAGGGGGTGACTGATCTCTGAGCTGCAATAGTGCTGTGCTCTCGGCGCACAGTCTTGCTGAGCTGCGGGTGAATGAGAGAATGTGTGCTGATTGTAAGGATCAATTGGAACCGTCGATTTTCGGGATTTTCTTCGGAGGCGATGCACAGCGAGGCAATCGCCTTAGTGCATGTTTGGATGCACTCTTTCCTGCTTGCTCTCCTCTGTCGGACATGTCAGTGCTGTCCTCTAGTGACTTTTGTGAGGAAGGTGATGCAGCCTTGGGGGACATGGATTTTTCGTGGGATTGGGGTGAGTCTTCTGGGCCTCTGCTGGTGGGCCCTACCTCGGAAAGGTGGAAGGACACGTGCACCACTGGTGCTGATTCCTGAGAATGCCAACTTTCTGCAGGGAAAGGCGGTGGGTGGGTGGACACTGACCAGTGACAGAAGTGGGCACAGAATGGACCATCTGGATGCCGCCAATGGGTATCATGGAGAACGGAGTGCGGATCTGTTGCTGGGAGTGCAGGGGAAGGTGGCTAAATAATCCCTGGTGGACACTGGGGACATCTGCGTTGCGAGCCTCCCCTTGAAGATGCGATGTCTTTCGCTGGTCCTAAACAGTTGGAAGATACGGTTAATTTACATTACAAAATATTCCTGGAAAATCATAAAGGCAGTGTTTAAATAAATCATTGTGAAGCTAAATACACCTTAGGTGATAAGATTAGCAAAGAATTCTTGAAATACTTGTCTGTTATTCTGCTTATCTGGGGCTTGTTTCACAGTTATTTAAACCGGACCTCTTGGAAAGTTTGGAAAATTTAACAAGACCGCAATGGAAAAAAAACAACAGTTGCCAGTAAAAAGGGCCAAGCTTACATAATAGACCTTGCTCATTTATCTTATTATCCCCCTAGCTCTATGGTAACAAGCCAGGTAGCACTGAAAAGAATTACTGTACTGCATACACTGTATAGGCACTGCAGTTTTCCACTTTCTCCAGGGAGTTCTTAATCAACTATACAATATAAATAGAAATGCTCCATTCTGTTGTATGACGGCAGTTTGTTTGTTAGAGACATTAACTGACTACCACTGCAATTTACTTGTCCAAACTTGTATACTTGAGCTTTGTATACTTTATTAAGGATCCAACATACTGTATGCTGGCTATTGCCTTTCCTCTGGCATATCGTTATTATTACTCTTCACTTCGAACAACAACGACTTTTTATCCTTTAACTCACCAAACCTGGCACGCATGTAAAGTATGCAGGCTGTGTAATTTTGAGATGGACTCGATATAGTTGCCTAGCTAGTGAACTGTTTACAGCTATATTAATTTGGATTTGTTTTAGAAAAGTTAATAATGACTGGAGATATAAAGTTTTATGAGGCAAATATAACTTACCACCTCCAGATCTGCATGGCTCTTGGTCTTTTGGCTTAATGATATCATCTCTGCATGTGGGCTGGCAGGTTGTGTGCCCATGGGCCGCTTTGATAATGGAGACCCCTTCCTGGGGAACACAGGTCTGATCATGCCTGGAAGGCTTCTGGGAGAAAGTCTGCCTGAGAGATCCTTCCTGGGGATGTTCAGTGTCCTGTCTGGGAGATGGGAGAGAGATGTCCTCTTGGAGAAAGGTCCCTCCTCGGTGACAGATCCCTTCTATAAACATCCCGCCTGGGGGAGATATGCCTAAGGGGAGACGCTTCTCGCCTTGGTGACAAACGGCCACGTGGGGAGAGGTCCCTTCGAGGGGACAGATATCGCCTAGAGGAAGGTGAGCTTTCTCGCAGAGGGGAGGAATCACAGACGGGTGAAGACAGACGGGAGCAGGAGAAGTCAAAGGAGGATGAGCTGTGTTCTGGAGAGAGAGCCAGGTCTTCATCCATAGAGCTAGGCACATCCAGTCTGTTCCTGTGATCTTCACCCAGAGCCCCTTGAAGGAGCTTCTGGTATTCAGCCATCTCGGCCTCTCCAGCTTTCTCACTGGGTGCCATGAGTTGGGTGATCTGAATACTGGGCAGACTAGTGAAATAAGTGAAAAGAGGCTGTTTAGAGACAGAGGCCAGAGGCTCTGGTGTGGATTCTTGTGAAGCGGCGACTGCAGTGATGGAGAGCGAGGGGATGGCACATGGCTGTGGGCTTGTGCTTCGGGACCGTGTCTTCGGCGTTGAATCACCATCATACTCGTCATCATCATCCTCATCTTCATCAACTTCATCACCATCCTCTTCAGCACCCTCTGAGTCATCAGCGTCAGAGAATTGGTGCTCTGCCATTATTTCTGACATGCCAATCTTTTCTGATGCTCTTTGGACCTCCTCAGTGGTGTCTGGAAAAAAAGTACAATAACACATTTTCTCAACTGACTTTAACAGGTTAATCAACATTGTTTGAAGTGTTTTAATAGCAAATTGTGTTTATTTTATTCCTAAATATCAGTTGGCCTAGAAAGGTCACTGGGGTTCTTTGTTTCCCTTTGATAGAACATGCGATCACAATGGGGGAAAATATTATTTTATTTAGGAATATTTTATTTAACACTGGCAGTAGAAGGTTTCTGTTTTTAATTAGGCTAATTTTCCTGTACTGGTACTACTTCCAGATGCCAACATATATTGCAGTATTGGCTCCTCTAAACAAAAATGTATGCAGAATCTGAATCATACAGTACCTGGTTCTTCTGCTTCCGTCTCATCCACCGATGTCACTGACACTCCAAGCTCTAAGCACTTTTTCATGTGAGCTTTTGACTTCATGTGTTTCGTAAGGTTTCCTGAAAACAGATTTTACAGTGTTTGAATTACTTGCATTGGCATGCCCAAAATGATTGTCTGACCTGCAATTTATTCTCATTAAATAGTACAGAGATCTTCTGTTGTTCAGTGTGGTACACACAAATGTTTTATTTAAGTCCACAGAAAGTACAAAAATCATTGTTTTCATCAAATTATAGAATGTTGTTATTAATTTTATGTGTGCATTTGCATGTATTGGTTATTGGAAATGTATGAGAAAACCCACCTTTTGTTTTAAAAGCAAAGTTGCAGAACTTGCAGACATATGGCCTGACATCTGTGTGTGTGCGAATATGTTTCTTCAGCATGCTTGGCTTTTTACAGCGGATCCCACACTCCTCACAGATGTACTTTCCCCGGCCTCGGCCACGCACATAAACATAGTCTTCATTGGATTTGTACCTGAAATAAAAACAAGGCAAGGGTTATTTACATTATTGGAAGATATCAAATATATTGGTTAATGCTGATGTGGAATGATATCATGTTCATCAAAAAACTCACATTATATATTTTGAAGGCATGATTCTTTTATATGTTTGAAACAAAAACATTTTCACAGATGTATCAATTTAAGTTTTTTCCCTGCACAGGATAATATTATATGGAGCACCCAATGAGATACCATACCATGTAGCTGTATTCATACCAGGTACTTGTGTTCAACAGATTTAGGCAACATTAAATGAAATTGTATGTTGATAGATGTTTGATTCCTCAGGTCCTAATATTTGTTTCCTAGCAGCAGTAAACTTTTAATTGCATTTTAGAAAAGTGGAAGTCCCATCTGGAATAAAGATTACTAAGTTATGTTTTGGAAAATAACCACACATCTTCACATACCCTCCTTCAAAGATTTTGATGCGAGTGGGTTCAGCCTGCTTTGAAGAAGCTTCTTTCTCTCCATGGTCTTCTTTCACCTTGTCTCTTGAGCTGATTCCCTTCATTTTCTTTCCGAACTTTCCAACATCCAACTGTATTAGCTCTGGCTTCAACTGGAAATGTAAACAGAAAAGAGATTAAATAATGAACCCTAAAACTGTAAGCATAAAACATAAGCAACATAAGTTGGTCTGTGTGTTTTCTTGTAATTCATTTTTAATTGTCTTGATCATTTAAAAATTACATTTAAAAATGAGCGAAGGCAACTTATGTTTCAACTCGTGCATATTTTGCTAACAAATTTTCAAGTGGTAAATTTAACCTGAATTTTTTAAACAATATATATCTCTATTATCTGTCTATATAAATTGCTATTAAAATCTACAATGTTCTGAAATTAATATTTATTCACAAAAACCAAAGGAATTAAATTTATATTATGTGTAAATGTTTTTCTTTTCAATTAAATCTCTTTTTTTTATTTGTGTGTATTTTTAGGAGAAGGTCAGGACTACCTGCTCAAACTTCTGTTTCCACCGGAGGGACGAAACAAGTTTTCCAGTGCCAGGTTGATACATAGCAGCCATTGTATACATTTCTGTGTTCTTCCTCTGTTTTGACCGAAGAAGTCCCAAGGTGGCCTTGGTGCTGAGGTTGAGTGGGTTTGGGTTGTAAGAGCTGACACACCAAGAACCATACACAGAGGTTAGGGGAGTCGTGTGTGCGTAATTCGGCTTGGTATAATTTAGGAAGCACCAGCTGACACTGGTTGGTGTGCGAAGACTTGGGAATTGAAAAAACTGATGGACATCTGCCAGGTCAGTGAGCAGGAGAGTGTTACCAACAACTCCACCACCCTGATTGGCAGCTAGCTGCACCAGCATGTTTACTGGGAACTTGTTACTCATGTTCTGCTTAGATTCTTCTTGAGTATCACTTGAGGAGATTACTGATTGTGGGCTTGAGCTTGCCTCTGGGGTAGACTCATCTACATCAAGCTCTTCTGGGGAATCTGCTCTGCTAGCCACGTTTGTAATAATTTGCAAGGGTGGAATGAAGTTGTCTTTTGGTGGCACATCAGGTAAACGAGGTGCAGATGGGTACCCAAGGAATTTAGATGACAAGAAATCAGTGGGTGGAGATGAGGACATCCTCTCTTGTTCATCTATGGAGTCATCTCTCTTTGAAAATTCAGGTTTGGGGGACTTATCTTTCGGTGCACTGGAATTGCTTAGCTCAACTGCACTAAGCTCTTTTACTATCTGGCCATACATCTTTTCTTCCTTGACCCGTTTCTGTTGTTTGGTTTCAATAAAAAGCTCAAGACTGCTAGCTGGTGACAACATTCTCTTACTCCCCCCGATACTAGAGGAAGCATCTGTAGTAGAGATAGTTCCTGATGTCAAAGACAATGGAATTCCTGTATTAAGGCTCCCAGGTAAATATTCAGGTACTTTCCATATTGGAATATTTAAGGACCCTTCTGAATGTCCTAATATTTTGGATAAATTGATGCCTACTTGGTGCTTTGATGCAGTGCCTGCAGGCAAAACAGTGGACATATTGTCAGTGCATAAAACTCTGACAGAAGTTGTGCTCTGAGAATGAGTGACAAGGATTTGTGAAACACTTGTATACATAACACTACCATAAGATGGCACATTTGTCTGGATCCTGACTGGTACCAGCATTCCAGGGAGTGATGGTTGTGAACCTACATTTTGAGTAGCAAAGATAGGCTGAACTTGTTGTAAGAAGCTTGTAGTCAGCACTTTCGATGACAAGACCCCAAGTTGCTGTGGGGAGGCTCTTGAGGGATATGGATAGTTGTGACTTGCCCCATCGGTTTTTAAGTCTGTTTGCACCTGAATTTGATGAGGAGGTTGGTATGGTTTCTGTAGCATGGGCTGTAGATTTGGCTGTTTGATATGTAGTTTCTGTAACTGTTGTGCCTGGAATGCCAGGTGCTGCTTGTTTCTTTGTGTTGATTCAGGATGCCAGAGCATTGGTTGAAATGGCAAAAAAGGTGAGGATGGCAGGCTGCTCTGAAGTGAAGAGTGCTGAATTAAATCCTGGGTCATATGCTCATGCAATGAATGCTCACTATCTGATGAAAGCTGTGCAGGCAAACGGGGAGCATTCTGGAAATGATCCTCAGATAGACTGTCCTCACTGATGCTTTGCTGCAGCAAGTGATGTGATCCAAGAACTGACTGTGTACCTCTTCTGGGTCTTGCCAAGTCACTAGTTACACAATAGGATGTACCAGCTTGAGAAACATGGTCAGAATGCTCTTGTTTGATATTTAACTCTGAGATTGGCTCTTGAACCACTACTTCAGGATAGACACTGAGAGATGCCTGTCTAACAAGGTAACCTCGTCTACGCTCCTTCATAGCTGAAGCACTTGCATAAACTTCTCCTTGTCTTGAACCGGTTGAAAGACTTCCATAATCAAACGACTTACTACGTATTTCTGGTACTTCAGTGGGTAGAGCACAGGGGGCCTGCTCTGATGATGAGCGTCGCATCTCTCTTTGATGATGGCCTGGTATAGACAGAGAATGGCCACTGCCTGGAACAGTTAAGAACTCGGATTGCTTAGCAAAGTCATCTTGTTTAGTTGGGGATACAGATTTGATGCTTTCCTCTCTGTCAAATGACATTGAAAAACTTGAGCTATGTGATAAGTTACTTTCTTGACTAGGGCTTCTTGAAAGGCTAGTACAAGTGGACTCAAAGCTTGACTCCCCAGAAGAGTGCTCCATATCTGCAAGACGCAGACGTTTCTTCTTTGGGGGCAGCTTCTCTGCAGGAAGCTGGGACAATGTTTCACTCCTTTGTGGCCACTGAAATTCCTCAACATGTTTCTCTGGTTCTTTCACTGGTATTTCAGGTTCTTTTTCTGGTTTGTCAGGCTCTTCTGTAACTCGTATTTCAGGCACTTGAATGTTGGGCTGGCGTACAAGTTTGTGGGGGATATGATACAAAGGGTTAGAAGAGAAAGATCCATGTTCATTGTCACCCTGCTGCTGATGTTCCATGCTTTCCGATCTATGATGAGAGTCAGGGCTCTGCACATCATCAATGTTTTCTGAGTCTGACTGCTCAGAAAGATGTCCAGCATGCTTGTCTGGCTGATAAAATGGATGTTCAATTGATTCAGTCTTCTCAAATGAGTTTGGCCTGCTCAGTGAATTGGTATGTTGAATGACAGATATTACATTACCAGCAGTCTTCGTGTCTGAATCTTGAACAAGTACAATGTCCTCTGGAGTCACACATGAGCCTCTGTCAAAACTGTCTGATGGGCTGTGTGCTCTAAACATGGATCCCTTACTAGTAGGAGCAGCCTTGGCTGAATCTTGACTTCCTTGTCTTAGGTCATAATCCCCTGCCATTTCAGTAGAGCCACTTCGACTGCTATCGTCTTGTCCAAGGCAATCTTCCTCTTCACCCACACTCTTTTTCATGCGCCGTTTTCTTGTGGTAAACTCTGTCATTCCCACCTTTGTACCATATGAAGCGTATGCTGTGCGTACTTCTGGGCAAGCCATCTCTGACCCAGAGCCTTTAAATTCTGGCATCAAAGGCCCCCTCTCTCCCATTTTCAAACTTGAGTTCGGACCTGTGATTTTCCCATAGTTCTCTGATTCTCCATGACCTTCTTGGGCAGAGTGTTCAAAGGCAGCCTGCCTCCTTAACCTTTTTAGACCCGCAGCGCCTCCGTAAAAGACGTCATCTTGGGTCATCATCTCATCAAATGAGTGACTCCCTCTTAGACTTGGTGGGACATTGAGGTTGGTTGGAGAAGGTGTTGGCATTGAGTTGCTTCTAATAAGTGGCCCTGAATCAGAGGGTGCTTCCAGAAGACCTGTGCTAGTTTGGCAAGAGCCAGCATGATAATGCTTTGGGTCACATCCAGCAATTAATTGTGATTCTGCACAGTCAGTTTGATAAAATACATGACCCTCTGATATCTTTCCCATGGCCAACTCCTGCATGGCACTAGACTTGTTGATATTAGTGTCTTGACTAGCAATAGCTACCATCCCAACTGTGACTGATTGTCTAGATCTTGAGTTGGTTCTGTGGTACCACGTTCTTCCAAACATTATCTCTTCATATGTCTTTGCATTGGTGTTGGGTGGACTGATCTGCTGTTCGGCACTCTCTGAGCGGGAAAAGTAACCAGAATCAGTGCTACCTTTGCTGTGGGGGCTCAAGAGATTTTGAGACTGCTCTGAATCCTGGTCCTTTTTCTCGGTGAGTCTTAAGGCAAGTCTCTGTTTGACCGTATGAGACTCATCTCCTCTGCCCATCTGTCCACCAATAACTGAACCTTTAATGTCTGTAAACTGGGGACACTCTGTGGCAGGTGATGGTACCCCTTGTTTTGGAACAATTAAGATAGGCACTTTCATAGATGCCACGGACAGTTCCTCTGCTGGATCTGCGTATGCTGGTCCCCTTTCCATTGGGCTCTTGTCAGACTCAAATGATATCTGTGGGCTGCGTTTTTCTGGGAACATTGCACCTTCTGCAGTTTCTTCATCAGTGTCAGTGCTTTGTTCACCATCAGAGTGTGCCTCTGCTTCCCCAACTGAAGATGCTTGATCGGTGTCTGTTCGAGTTGCTAACTCAGAGAATGGAACAAGTCCTGCTTTGATAGCATGAGCATGAGATTTTCTATGTTTATATAAATTGCTCTTGGTTTTGAATGAGAAACCACATGGAACACAGGGATAAGGACGCTCCCCTGTGTGGGACCGGATGTGTTTTTTAAGCACACTGGGTTTAGCACATGCCCTGCCACAGTAGTGACATATGTACTTTCCTGGCTTCTTGGGTTTTTGTTCCTTCTTATGACTTTCATCTGGCTGCTCGGGTCCAGATTGGGAAAACTGGCCAAAACCAGCTGGAGACTTCTGACGGGGAAATACTCCATGAGAGCGAGAGTGCACAGGAAACATATCATCTGGTGGCAGAGATTGCATTTGACCAGAGAAAGACCAGGCATGCGCCTCTAACGCAGGTTGTGGCTTTGTACCACCAAGGAAAGGCTCCTGCGGGTATGAATGTGGCAACTGGTAGGAGTAAGGCCGAGGGAAGACCTGTTGAAACTGGCTTTCTTGTGATGAGTGTGTCACTGCAGATGACATCAGCTTTCCAGAGCTAAACTTTTGAGTGGAGCTAGCAAGGCTTGTCCCACTTGTAAGACTTTGCTCACGATGCATGTGTCTTTTAACATCTGGATCTCCGAAGGTACATCTTTTCGTTCCAGCAGAGGGCTCAGAGACCCATTTTCTTTGTAAGGGGTTCTTTTCCCGTTGCTCCCTGGTGCATTTTTGTCCAACAGCAGGTTCATGCGTCTCCATTTTTCTTAGTACTTCAATGGGGTTTCTTAAGATGTTTGCTAAATTTCATTCATGCAAGCTGTCATGCCAGATGAGTTACTTAAGTGACTCCTAAATAAAAGGTCCTTCCACTTCCATAGTTCAAGTGTTGCTCCACTTTAAAATGTAAATGATGTCCCTCTTTGACAATCAGGCCAGTATCTTTCCATCACTCATTTCAACAGTCCATTCACTTTTTGTTTCATCCAGGCTTATTCCTCTTCTGTTTAATGTCCTCTGATGTTTCAGTATCTATAAGAGAGGAAAAATAAAATAAAGTTTAAACATTGTTTTTAGACAAGGATTATTGTTCTACGTGTATTAAAGAAAATACTACATATTTAACACAACTACCTTAAGAATTTAAAAGCTGATGTCTAAAAAAAAGATGGCAAAAAATACTCAGCTGTCTAAACAAAACTGTATGGCAGTTTATCATGTGACTCTGTTGCTCATCATACTTCAGTTACAGCTTGCTTTCTTGTATTATTTCTTTCAGTTTGATATCGAGGCAGCTGCACAGCTGTGTACTTCTCGACTAGCAAGTGTGTCAAGAGTTTTCAATGAACTGATGCAGAGGAGCTACCACCTCCCTCTGCTCATGAGTCATCATTAACAACCTTGCCCACTCATTTCCTAAAGAGACACAAACATATAAAAATAGCCTAAGGAATGCAAATGACATTCGACGTAGTGTGTGTGGGTGTTTAAAGGGCAAACTCTAAGCATTTTCTTCCTTAAGAGTTTTGGGTTTTTCTATGCTTTTAAAAACCTTAACACTGTGAACACTTAAAGACAAAGGTGGGAGCAGATCAAAATACAGCCTTAAGGTACAGTATGTACTCAAAGCAATAAATAGAACATGAACGTGTTTGTAAAGGGAAGGTACTGAACACTCTCTCTGTGAGATGTATATCTTAATCTCAGGCTCGTTCTGCTTGCAACAGACAGCACTGCCTGAGTATAAGTGAGGAAACTGTGTGACGCTGGTGTCTGGAAGGCAATGTGAGCACTAAAAATAGCAGGGCAGAAAAACCACTGGTATTTATAGCACTTGAAACATTAACTTTTGGTTCATTTTGTTTTCATAATTCTTCCATGCCTGACACAGGAAAGTATGTGTTCACAAACCAAGACAAACTATGAGTTGAACTCCCCAGTTGCTGTTGCACTAAAGCAGCAATTTTAAAAGTACAGCAGCATTGTCAGGCAATGTTTCATATAGCAACATGCATAACAATCTTTCTGCCCAATTCTGTAAATTAGTGAGGCTTTTAGAATGCAATGACACAGAAAGATTTCCATAAAAGAACCACAATGTAGTTTCAAGATGCCCCTGATACTACTATAAAGGACGTAGGTTTTTCTTTTGTTGTTTGAATAACATGTCATAGACTGCAGCAGGTTAGGTATTATAGGCAATGTCACTTTAAGACCTACTGCACAGATCCAACATATTGACAATATATTGATCAAGTTTCTCCAAAGAACTTTTTCTCATTCATGCATGTTTCTTTACCACCCTCACACGTTGATAAATTTAAGTAGTACTGCGCTGTGTGGATCTTTATACCTTCTGCAACAACAATAGCGAAATCTGTAGCGATAGACACTTTGTACTGTTGCTGTGATACATCTCATCATTCCATCCAGCCCTACTGCTCATGCTTTCGCCTGCTTTTTTCTTGCTTTTCATGACACGATGGGTTTTTGGGTTCCGAGATACTGCATCTACTGAATGAATTGCATAATCTATGTTTCTAAGGGAGGTTAAAAATACTTTGAATCACATTTTTAAGAGGCAAATGGATGTGC
The DNA here is from genome assembly GCA_021397915.2 of Tor tambroides. Taxonomy (NCBI): domain Eukaryota; kingdom Metazoa; phylum Chordata; class Actinopteri; order Cypriniformes; family Cyprinidae; genus Tor; species Tor tambroides. Next base: position 918 of record JAFVLL020021116.1, on the reverse strand, counting down.
TTGAGAGCGCATGTGTGGGACACACACTGTGAAGAGGATAAGAGCAGTACCTCCATTCACAGCAAATCCATCAGAATTTGGAATAGAATGACTAAGTCGTATTACATAAACCAAAAGAGGTTACAAGAATCTTACATGACATGAAGTCGCTGTGCTTTCTGCCACTGTTACAGAGTGCATCTACAGTATTGTACTGTTCTACACACATAGCTTGAGACATATTTTTTAAGCACCCCATGCTAGATGGTTATGAAACTTGTTTATGCCCAAAGATTTTGTGATCCTTGCATGGCTGAGATTAGTATGCTGCTGTCTGCTGTCCCACTCATCTTCCTGCCCCATTTCACCATACAAAGTGTAGGAGGTTCTTAGCCTTGGGCCACAGCAAGGCCTCCATGCTGAATGCACAATACCGGTATAATAAAGAACATAAAAACTTTTATAAGGACGCTTGCTCATGAATAAAAATACACCACCTAATCTAACGCAAGGATTATGCATTTTACAGTTCTACTGTCAGATTCCAGTGAGAGGATTAACAGCAGTCTTCTCAAAGTCTGTTTGTCAATGAATGCTGCATGGTGCAGCAGTCCTAAAAGGATTTGGAGAAGCATTATGTCACATTCTAAGCCAGTTGGATATCCTTTTCACTTGAAGGGAGAGTCCCTGTCTTTTTAAAGTGCTATCACATTTAAAACCATTATGCAGTGGAAATGCCTAATCTCCCCGAAGTTCACCGCAGGACACTGCAAGACCGCAAACAAATAAATATATAAATGAATAAAGAAATAAATAAAGAATAAAATAGAAGCAGACCTGGAAAATTTTTTTTTTTTTGCCAAAGTATGTTCTTGAAATATTCTGAGTCATGCTCTTTAACACTGATTATCAGCTGCCTGGCTGTTTAACTCCTGCCAA
>JAFVLL020021115.1:0-12592 GCA_021397915.2 Tor tambroides | reverse complement strand
TCCGCATTCAGAGCAACGGGTTCTTGCCTAAACTTGAGAAGAACTCCTAGTAGCTTGTTGGTAAGGTCTGGGCCTTGGTGAACATGATCATTCAACGAAGTACCTTGGTACCGTGCTGCACAATCGAAGACAATACGAACCTTCTCTGGCTTGCGTGGATGTAGCACTGGATGATGTGGCAGGTACCACACGCAACCATCTTCTCTGTTAATGTCAACGACCTCTTCTGCGTATCCTTTCAGCAAAGAGTCTCTTATACCTTCTGTATACTTCTGATGCAAAGTCAGATCTTTCTTTAGCCTCTTTCCAAGAAGGTCTAATCGATGTTTGGCCATTGTGTAGTTATTAGGCAGTCGTGGTGGATGTTCTTTGAAAGGGATTGGTAGTGTGTAATAACCATCTTCTTTGACTGATTGCTTGTTCCATAGATCCACAACTTGCTCGTCGACTACTGACAATGAGTCATTGTTCACATGCACTGGATCATCCAGTTTCCAAAATCTTTCAACAGCTTGTTGTAGAGAGTGGTCAGCTTGAATGAAATTGGCAGAGATAGATGTTGAACCGTCAGCTACTGGTCCATGGAGTGTCCACCCCAGGCCAGTCAGAATTGCGTAAGGCTCACCTGACTCACCACAGCGTGTCTCACGAGGAGCAAGTATGTCTGGTTGGTCTAGACCTATCAGCAGGTGAACTTCATCGGCTAGATCAACATCAGGTAAACTGATTTCATCTGCAATTTCCCTCAGATGTGGCCACTGGAACACCTCTTGCTGTGTGACTAGATTATCTAGACTTATGTTCAGGTGATCCCGACAGAGCACTCCCTTCATCAGGTAAGAGGTCCTTTGTTGGGCATCTTCAACTTGTAGATCCACTGCTAGGGTGACTACATTGAGATTTTTGGTCTCCATGGTGTTCAGTTTAATGTTCATTTTACGTGACTCTAGCTTAAGAGCATGAACTAGCTTCTTAGAAGCAAAGGTCCCATTGGATCCACTGTCAAGCAAAGCAAAGACATTCATAGAGAATCGTTTGTGTCTGTCTGAAACCACTACAGGCACAATGGGAAGTGCAATCTTCTTTTGACTGACTTCAATGCATTTCCTGGTGGCATGTGCTTGAATGGCTTGTGGCGGGTCGACAGCTGGCTCATCTTCAGTAGCTTGATTAGTAGATTGGCTTTTGTCGTTGTTAGAAGCTACAATGGCAGAGTGTAGCCAACTGTTGTGCTTCTTCCCACATCCGGGCACCTTGCATACCCAGCTGCGAGAACAGATTGTGCTGCGATGACCCTTCATAAAGCAGTTCAGGCAGAGTTGCTTTCTCTGAACAAAGGCCAAACGCTCTTGAACAGACAAAGCTCTGAAGGCTTGACACTGGTTCAGGAAGTGTCCGTCAGTACACTTTGGACACTTAAATCTTGATGCTGTCTTTGGTGTGAACGATGTGGTGGATTCATTAGTAACTGACACTGTTGCGAATGTCTGCCTTTTCTTATTGAAGCTTGACTTAGCATTTGAGTTAGAACTCGCTGGGGAATTTCGACTGGCCGGAGTAAGAAGATTCCCAAAGATAGGATCAGCTCTCTTAGCGGCTTCAGATTGAACAAGACTGACTACGTCGTCCAACTTTGGTAAACATCCAGATTTGATAATCTCATAATTTATTGTGAGCCATCTTTTCTTTATGTCTTCAGGTAGCTTTTCCACGATCTGTAGCAAAGTGCGTCCACCATTCAGCTCATCCTCACACTTCATTGCCTTTAAAGTGTCTCGACAGCTACACAGAATGTCTGCAAAACTTTGCAACTGCTTGTTGTCTTTAATGTCTTTATAATTAAGCACCTTGTCAACCCATGCTTGTGATATTGCATATGGATTGCCAAAACGTCTTTTCAGAATAGCCATGGCTTCTGCATAGCCCAGGCTAGAGTCAGGGTTGTACAAGCAATGTGAGATAGCATCTCTAGCTTGGCCGACAGTGTACTGATGCAGTCGAGTGAGTTTCTCTTGATCTGGCACTGTCTCTTTGTCAATCACTGAGGAGAACAGTCTGATGAACTGCCAGTACTTTAAGGGTTCTCCATCAAACTTGATGATGTCAACAGGTGGTAAGTGCATGGAATCAACATGTGACTGATAGTGTTGCCTTGACAGCTCTAGAAGTTGACATAAAGAATTCTCATTTACTGCTGAGAGTGATGGACGAAAGTTAAGGGATGGGTTACCTGAGACAGGAGTTGAAAAATCTTTATTTATTGTCGTAAACTCAGCCTTCCGTCGATTTTCCTCCATCTCAGCATCTTTGAGTTCCAGTAAGCCTTTTAGTCCATCCATTTCAAATTCAGCTTGCTGAAGTTGTAGTTTAAACTCTGCACGCAGACGTTCTTCTTGTTGAGCTAAAAGCACAGAAAACTCCTTATTTTCTTTCTGTCTTAGATTCTGTAGCTCTTGCAACTGGGTAGATAATTGGTCTACAGTTGACATTTGCGGTTTATCAGCTTCATCAAGCATTTGCTGTTCCTCTTGGAAGTTTGATGCATCAGACGATTCCATTGATGGCTTAAAGTCTTCAAGCCAGGTTAAGACTGTGTGCTGCAAGTCTTGCACATCCCGCAGGACTGACGTTAAATAGCCCTTAGAAGCATCAAGGTCATCATCATCTTCTAATGTTTTATGATACATGTCATGAATCTCATGAAACCGCATAACAGCCTCATCCAAAGCAGCAAGTTTCATCTCTACCTCTTTGGGCTGATTACAGTTCATAGCAGTTGTAATCTGTGTCATCAAGCGTGTCACAGCAGCCTTTGCACTTCCACGTTGACGCTTGAGACCCTTTTGTTGTTCATCTGGGGTAGAACTTTCTTCTGTTTCTTGATCCATGTTATTAATTTTCTTTCTTCCTCATGTTTGACTTTAATGTTACCCATAAAATGATAACATTAACTTGGAACTTGATTTTGTCCTTTATTCCACTAGTGCAGAACTCACACCGTACACATTTTGGTCATTGTTGTTGTTGTTTGTAGTTTAGAATTTGTGTACATTTATACGTGCATACATGTGCGGTCAAACTGTAAAAACAAAACAGTTCACAATTAACATTTAGTAATGTTTCACATATCACATTTAAGCATTATCACATGTGATATACGGATTTCTAGAACAATCTCTCGTGTAACAGCGTTAAACTTTGTTTACTGACTAAATGCAACATATTGCACGAATATTTAAACAAGTAACATAATAAAACAACATATGTCTACACAAACAGCAAACACAAGCGTATAATATTAACCGTTTAGGCGCTATGGCGCTAATCGCAAATAGCGATCTACATAGCAATACCTCAGAAAACTATCTATACACTTAATACAAGAATTACTCACCACGCTGGGAATATATAGTTTAAGTTATAGATTAAATCTGAAATTGTTATAGAAGTTCAGCCAGCTTCAACATGAGAACAACATGGCTTTTTTTTTTATAAGTGTTTTTTTTTTTTGCGATCACATGAGCCTACTGAAACAACGTTCTTAAAGGGGCAGCACCCAACAAATATATTGCTATGCATTTAAAATTAGTTTAATATGCCATATCCGTTAAAATGAAAGCTTAAGAACATTTTGATTTTTAAATAATTTCAATCAAACACTGATGACACAGCCACTTATGTCTGTCATTTTGAAGTAACGCCACAGAAGTAATATAACACCACAGACTTACAGTTACTGTAAGCTCTGTGGTGTTAGCAGAAAAGACAGTAACACCACAGACAAATCAGCCTAAATCCAGACTTTTCTAAAATGGAGGCATCAGGGGACATTTTGGAAATATTAATAAGTAGCCTATGTATTTGTCAAAATTTTGATTAAAATATGTAAAATCTGCAAGTTATCAACATAACACCACAGACACTAATAAAGTGTGGCACATGAAATTGTCAGAAATTTAGCTAAAATTAATAAGAAAGAATGTACTCCCCATGCACCCCTCAGATCAACCAGCACCTGCAGTGACCTTTACACACAGGAAGTAGATTTCCCCCTTTTCTTAAAGGGGCAAAATCCATTGTGGTAACACCACAGACATGAATTTGGGGGACACAGCTTTTTTCTTAAATATGTAGCCTATTTTTTAAAATAATTTAATAAAATTGTACACGTTAAATAAAATCTATATTCACAATATAACCACTTTATTTGTGTTAAAATGTTATATTGTTGCGATTACATTCCATGATACCTCTCTAAGGCATGGCCGGAACATGCATATTTTGTTACAAATGCAATCTCTCAAACTCAGTTAAATATGTATTTTAAAACAAAAATGTAACTATTAATAGTGCACGAATTGTGTTTACCCTACAGAACACAAACATGCAAACATTTTATAATTTATTGGTATTTAAAGTTCATTTCAACTGTTGTAAAGTAGAGGGACACCACTTGCCACCGCAATTGAAGAATGACCCAAATGTTGATGCAGTTATTTCACTCTGTTGTGTCCTCAATACCTGGGTCATACTACGTCCACTTTGGGTATGGCAAGTTGTCTTAAAATGTATTTCTTTTTTTAACATTTAAACTTAGACCACATTATTAGATTACCTTTTGACTTTATGAATACACATAAATGACAGCTTAATGATTTTTTAAAATCTTTTTTGTACATTTATTTAAAGACCGCCTGTGCCATTTTTTTTAACTTTTTTTTGGCACACCTTACTTCTTTGGCAATTGTAAAGGTTTTTATGAAATATTATTTCTTGATTTTTTCAGCACATGTAGTCAGAGTTACAGAAAAATAATGATAATGCAACAAATAAGGAGATTGTTTTATTTATTTTAATCGAGTTTGTTAAAAGTGTGAGTGAATGATGTTAGTTCATTTGCGCAACCATGTATTTGCTATAAAAATGAAAATATTTGAAAAACAGTTATAAACAATTAATGATGCAATCCTTTAAATCTTAACTCTTGAGTGTAGCAGAATTCAATGGATGTAAAATTATTATCATGTCACATGTGATACATTTTATTTAATGTGACAGAAAAAAAAAAAAACACGGTAACACCAGTGACACAATGAAACACCAGTGAAGACCAAAGATCCTTATTCTTCAGCTATAATTATTAGATGAGACTAAATTTTTACATTTGGCATACATTTGGCATTTAGTGAAAGCATTTAGTAAAAGAACATAAACTGAGCTTCACTGGTGTTACCCATAAGGAAGGTGACACCAGTGACAATTTTCATGAAAAATGCATTTTACAAAAAGTCTGCTGCAAGGTATCAATCCACATGTTGTCAATCATGGTATACTCACTAAATTAAGTAGTTTAATCCATTTGTATTCTAGTTTTGTACAATTCCCTAACAATAAAGTACCAGTGACTTCAACTAAAAGCTTCAAATGAAATCATGAGATAAATTAGAAAATTTCTGATAACTGAAAAGAGACAGTGGACTTATCATGGGCAGGCCTGTAGCCAGCTATGAGGTCGCTATGAGGTCACCGAGGTCCGGTGTCCTGACATTTTATCATACCCGTCAGATTTGCCTACCTGGGCTTACTGCGCATGCGCACATCAATATTACGTCCTTTTTCTCACGCTGAACAACAATATTTAATGTATCTGCATTACTGTAAGGGGTAGGTTTAGGGTTGGGGTAGGTGTAGACGTTAATAAAACACAATCTAATTACTGTTTTAATGGGAGGTATGACAATCTGACAAGGTATGCTATATCGACGGAACACCGGACCTCGGTAAATTTTTCATGTTCAAAAATTAAATTTCTTCTCTGAATGACTGATTTGCTGTTTAAAACTCCTCATATGAATGTCTGCATGCATAATTCAGTTTAGACAGTTTGCAAGAATGTTTAGCGTCCGTGGAATGAAAATGATCGCTGCGAGATGCTGCGGAGTGAACGAGTCTTGAGACAGTTGTGTGCGAGGACGTGAGTCGCCAGATCCAGCTATTATAAGCATTTTTGACTTGTCTTTTCCACTTAATTTGAGGCTTTAGAAAGTTAATAAAGTGGGAAGTTGCAGTTTAGGGTCACCGGTATCTTTATCTTATCTTATTTGCAAAACATTTGAAATAATTTCGGTTCATTTTTATTTATTTTTCGGATTTTGTTTGTTTTAATAGCAATACCTGGCAACACTGCATAGCCGAGCACTTAAACTGACAGTAATAAAAAAACCCATGGACAGGTTTTGCTGACAGGATAGCACATTCGGTAAGGGAAACGCAAAAAAAATAAAAATAAAAGCTATAACAGTAATATGTATTGTTGCATGAATAAGCAACTGATAAAATTATCCACCCCATAGTAAAGTATTAATAAATTTTAATGCAATAAATATGATTTAAAAACTATCATCCCTGCAAAACAGAGAAAATATATTTCACAAACATCCAAATGCCTGTCTCTTTTAAAGTGTTTATAGTGTATATAATGAGTTGTATTTGTAGGGTTTTTTATAGAACAATTCTTTAACACAGCAACCATACCCCCAGCAACCATATTTTTTTATTTTAAATTGACTCTCACTTACTACTGTACTGTGTGTATACTTGTATAGGCCTACATGACATTTCTATTCTTGTACCATCTCTGCCTTTTTTTTTATGAACACTTTATGACATGCAGATAAGTTGCATTGGTGTACAAGTCAAATGATGTATAAGACACATTTTATCATTTTATTCAGAAATAATGTACAATAAACAAACCGTTTACAAACATTAGAAACATGTATATTCCCACACTCCACAAAAACACTGTAAATTTAGCAGTGTTCAGAATAGAAAAAAGAACGAAAATATAAGTAAAAAACAAACACAAAATATAGTGGCATTCACTCTAAACATAAACGCCCAGCCTAAATAAAGCGAAACTGAAACTAGCGGCGTGGTTGCTGGAAAATGCACAATACAAACTCAAAACAAACTCACTTGCCTTTTCTCATTCGTCACCAATCCTAATGTACGCGCTTTGCGCGTGACCTTGATTGCTTTATATAAATCGCCTTGGAAATCGCAGGGCGTTTCAGATTAAAAAAAAAAACACCGCAATTCATAAAAAACAGTACTATATCCATTTTCATAAAAATGTGTGTGGAAAACAGAAGAAAAAAAAACATATCTTTTCAAGATAAAGAAATACTTTTTATTTTGCGTTTGCTGTGCGGCTTGAACTCGGCATCCGTCAAAAATAGACTAGGCGCCTATCTTTAGTGAAGCGGCGCGGAGAGCTGCGGCGTGGCTGGTGTAAACACAAGCATTGACTGGAGTGACCACGATCAGCTCCGGTGGCCGCATCGTAGCGGCGGGACGGTGTAAATAAGGGATTATATACCGCACTAGGCTACAGCGCCATCTATTGGATTTTACTGATATTGCATCAAATCAGCAATTAAACAGTGTACCCAAGAAAGTACAATTATTTGAATATTACTTCCCATTTAAGAACTTCCTGAACAGATTATTGCTTACACTATTTAACCAAATTTATGTAACAGGAAACAGAACCAACGTACAGGCAACATGCAGTGTTGGGAAGGTTACTTTGGAAATGTAATTGGTTACAGATTACAAGTTACCCTACTTAAAATGTAATAAGTAGTGTAACTTTTCAATTACTTTATTAAAGTAATGTAACTGATTACATTTGATTACTTTTTGATTACTTTTCTAAATTTCTAATGTTTTCAACTGTTAATCATTTTCAAATATGTAAAGCAGACAGGGTTAACCTTACAGTATGTGCTCAACACTGATTACTGTCAGACTTATGACATCTTTCGTCACTTGAATTAAGATTATAATATTTTAATATTATAGGAGACATTGGATGCAAAATATCTTTATTTGCAAATAAATGTATCTTAGCAGTGTGTGGACACAACCACCCTACAATGATTTTTTAAAAAATAACTCCTTTTTTTAATCCCCCAAAAACCTAAACAATCTCAATTATCAAGCCATTTTGATTTTGGAGTGAATACCAGCACTCTCTTCCACCTTCAATACCAAGACTGAGGTGAGACCCTTGAGCAAGGCACCGAACCCCCAACTGCTCCCCGGGCGCCGCAGCATAAATGGCTGCCCACTGCTCCAGGTGTGTGTGTGTGTGTGTGTGTGCACTTGGATGGATTAAATGCAGAGCACAAATTCCGAAAGTATAAATACCATCTGGCCACATGCTACTCACTCACTGCACTACAGTGTCTGGCTGCAAATCATTTTACTCCAGACTGCTTTCTGAATGAGGGACGATGCAAGGCAGGTTTTGTTAAAAAGTTAAAACTCAAGGATGGATCAGTACCCATTGTTCATGATCCAGCTGCACCTCCAGAAGAAGTAAGTCTCGCACTATATTGTTTATGATTATTTGCGAATCGCCTTTGCTCTTCCACAGAAGAGAGGGGCGGGGTGAGCAGAGCTCATTAGCATGTAAAGAGTTATGCACCGAAATGAGTCGCTGTGAACAGAGCTGTTTTTGACAAGGTAAAAAGGGTGTTGTTTTTCATGACCACTGAGACCATTTCAAGAATACCCTAAAGAATCATAACAACTTGTGTAAAATGGGCATCCGATGTCCCCTTTGAAGCACAGCCACCACACAATCAGACTTACTTTAAAATCATTCAATAGTTTAAATACAGATTTAAAATCATAACAAGAAATAGTTTAATAGCTATGATACTGTTTTTTTTTTTAATCAAATCTTTGCATATGACAGGAAACACTGGAATCTAAAAAAACAGTTAATCTTAAAAAATTAAGCATATACATAAACCCATATAGGAAATACGTATAAGAGTTATCGGATAAGCATGTTATAAACTTCTGAAACATTGGTGTTTCATATTTTAGAGCAGTCACTGCAATTTATGAAAGAAATCAATTAAATCTGTACATGGGAGTGTGTGTGAAAAAAAATCAGATGTAACTCCCTTTGTAATCCTTAACATTTTCATAAGTAACTGTAATTTAATTACATATTTTTTCTTAGTAACTGTAACTAATTACAATTACTTTTATTTTGTAATTAAATTACGTAATTCTGTTACATGTAACTAGTTACTCCCCAACACTGGCAACATGTAACTATGTGTTTACATCTTGAAATCCTTGATCCACAAGGGAGGCCTGCGTGTTCTTGACGGACATCCCTCGGCCCGCTGAGAGTTCTCTGTTTTATTACAGGCGGAAGTTTCCTTCGCCTGCTCAGGTTACGGATTAGGCATCTGAACAGCTTGTGCCAATTGCAACAAATGCCATTTCCTTCCATCCTCTAGTAAGTAGGTACTTGGGCCCACTTGTTCCTCAATTCCAATAGGGTCTGAAAATTTGCAATGTCCCTTCAGCACATGAAAGGGCTTACGCACTCGCACCCGGTCCCCTTTTTTTAGGACAAGTGGTTGTGCACTGCGTTTAGCATCAGTGTAGCGCTTCATCTGTGATTGCTTAAGGACAAATCGCTTACGAACAGTCGCTGGCAGGAGGGTACTGGCAGGAGGATGAAGTGCAATGTTCAGTTTTGTTCTCATCTTCTGCCCGTGGAGCAAGGGTGAAACTCCTGTGGTGGCATGTGGAGTAGAACTTGGAGAAAGTCAGTAACCGTACGCTTCCATGGCTTAGACTGTACTATAGCTGACTGTACACAGTCCTTAAGAAACCTATTAAAGCGTTCTATGGCACCATTCGCCGTTGGATGATACACAGCTGTGCATACTGGAGTAATGCCTCGTTCTTGCAGGAAGGTTGTGAATGCATCTGAAGTGAATTGTGGCCCGTTATCCGTAACCAACTCAACCGGGTAACCATGGCGACTAAAGACACCATTGAGAAAGTCAATTACAACTCCAGTGGTCACGGATAAAGGCCACTTCCGGCCATTTGGAATGGTAGTCAATCAAGGTAATAGCGTACTTACAATCCCAAACAGCGGTGTCAAACGGACCAACAATGTCCATGCCCAGCTTACTCCATGGTACATCTGGGAAGGGTACTGGTTGGAGAGGGGCGGTCACAGTCCGTGCAGATTTATCCAATTTTTGACACAACTCGCACGAGGAGACCTGCATCTGGATCACTTTATCAATTCCAGGGAACCAGTACAGCTCACGTAAGTGCTGCTTTGTCCGTACGATTCCCTGGTGACTCTCATGAGCAAGCGCTATTACTGAGTGTCGCAATGTCACTGGAACTACTAGACAGGTGTCTCTGAATATCACATTGTCCTTGACACTCAGCTCATTCCTTACATGATAATAGGGCTGCAGGTCGGTATGCACAGCTTTTACGGAACTCGGCCAGCCTTTCTCGATTTGCGTACGCACAGAGGTCAGTTCAGGAAACGAGGCTGCAGCAGTTTCAAACTCACTTGGTGAAATCGCAGTCAAGGAGGTAGACAGCAGCTCAACTAGCTCTGGTTCATCGTCGGGGTTGGAAGCAGAGGTAAGAGGAAGGGGTAACCGTGACAGGCAGTCCGCAACATGGTTTGATGAGCCAGCACGATACACCACATCGTAAGTGAGGCACAGAAGGCGAGCTGACCACCATGCGATACGCATCCCAGCCCGTCCGGCTCACCGTGTATACAGCAAGGTTGTCAGTGCCTGGTGATCGGTGCGCAATGTGAAACGCCTGCCCCAGAGGTATGTGCGCCACGCTAAAGGTATGTGCGCACACGCTAAAGCCTCCTTCTCCACAGTTGAATAGCGCCTTTCAGCCAGAGTTAAAGTTTGTGACACAAATGCCACAGTGCGTTCACTGTGATCTGGGTGCACCTGCGATAATATCGCCCCCAGACCATAATCAGATGCATCAGTGGACACTATGACTGGCAGTTCTGGGTTAAACAGGGCAAGTGCTGGACTGTCCACCAAGTATTTCTTTACCTCCATGAAGCTTTGCTGGGCCTTCTCAGTCCATTCAAATTCAGAATCCTGGTGCAGGCATGCACGCAATGGTTCAACGAGTGTGGCATAATTAGGTATGAACTTGTTATACCAGGATAACATACCCAGGAAGGAGTGCAGGCTGGTGGCATCAGTCGGAGCTGGAGCCTGCGTTATTGCTTGCAAATGTTCTCCATCAGGTCGGATACCGTCTCCATTCACCATGTGCCCGAGAAAACGCAGAGAGGACTGACTGAAATTGCAATTTTTCTCATTCATTCGCAAACCAGCCTCGCTGAGATGTTTGAACACTGCATCCAATGCAATGTCATGTTCTTGCCGTGTACGTCCGAAGCAGATGATATCGTCTAAATAATTCTGTACATTGGGGATGCCTTTGAGTATGATCGACATTATTTTCTGAAATGCGGCCGGGGCCGATGCTAGACCATATGGGACACGGCAAAAATGAAACAGCCCATCGTGTGTGATAAAGGCTGTAAGGTAACGGCAATCTGGGTGGAGCGGAACCTGATGGTAAGCATTTTCCAGATCAGTGGTGGAAAAAACTGTTACACCTGCCAAAGCAGCTAGAGTCTCATCCATGTGTGGAAGAGGGTAAGTGTCCACTATAATGGGAAAGGAAGACGTCGTAATTTTTGTTGCACAGGTACAGCATTGGGTAAGACTTTCACCTTGTGCATGAAACCTTTCACATAGCCTGTCGCAGCGTGAGGTGTGGAAGAGGAAAGCTGCGTCAGCGGCATCGGAGGAGGAGAAGCAGGTAAACTGGAGGCTCGCGCAGAAGTAATTTTATTCCCTTCCATGCAGAGCTGGAGAGCAGATATCAAGTCCATCCCCATTAAAACAGTCCCTGACTCCACAATGAAGAAGGTGGCAGGACATTTGACATTGTCTTTAAGAACAGTAGTTGGCATGCAGCCAAGCACCTCAATAGGCGAGCGCGAGTAAGTAACTAATCGTGCGGTCGATGGCTGCAGGTGTGTGCCCGTGAAATTATCTTCATACACCGATCGAGGCAGAACTGAAACAGATGCACCAGTATCCACGGTCAGTTCCACAGTTGCAAAGGAATTTGGTGTTTGGATGCCCACAGCACACTGAATTTTATTTAGTGTGCTGGATTCTTGGATTAACAGTAAGGTGTACTCAGGTAAGACAACTTCTCTAACGGTGTGTGTTGGAGTCGAACGACACACGCGTGCAAAGTGTCCTTTCTTTTTACAGTTCTTACACACTGCTCTTGTTGCTGGGCACTCCCTTGCATTAGCCAAGTGTCCACTAGAACCACAACGATAACATGAGCGTGCATGCGCAGCAAGTGCATGAGGTTTTGGAGTAGTCTTTTCGGTGGACATGGTTCTTTGCTGTTTGCGCTGATGAGCCTTTTGATGAATTTGAACGGCTTGCACAGGAATGCTCCGCTCTCCTATGGCCTTTGCTTGTTCTGATGCAGACTCAACTTGGGTCGCAGTTGCGATGGCTTCTGCCAAAGTAAGGTTAGGTCTTAGGAGAAGTCTCTCACGAATCCGGGGATCCGACACATGCTCTATGAGTTGATCTCGGATCATGTCCTCTGTATTAGGAAAGTCACAAGTCGCTGCTAACTGTCTCAGTGCAGCTATATAATTCACTATGGA
>JAFVLL020021114.1:37500-42319 GCA_021397915.2 Tor tambroides | reverse complement strand
TCACGAAGACTCTCACTGTTCCTGTGTGCCTCTCACGTTTGAAATAAACACAAAGTTTTATACTTACCTCCAGTGTCCGACCCGTTCCATTACAGCGCCACATCAAAACGGGATTTATTGTTTGAATTTCCCTAAAGAAATGGACATAATTTAATAGCTGAGACTTTGTTTCTTATCAACAGTAACAAGATATAAAACTGGAAGTTTCCAATGAAGTTCTACTCGTGCGGTGGTTAAAACAATGCTGTATTTGTTCGGTACACATGCATACCAAACCGAAAATTTCGGTATGAATACGTGTACCATTACACCCCTACTATTGACCTGAGGTGGCTCTATAATAAGTACTTTTTCGCTAATGTCTGAACAACCATACATCAAAGTAGTCAAATTTTTCCTGTGATTCCCTGAATCATCATATGAAACTGCTCTTTCATCCTGCCATTCTACTCAAGCAGTTTCTGTATGGCACTGCTTATAGGTTTGATCATTAAAGCATGTGTGCATACGGGTGTTAAGGATGTGGCATACATACCCCTGCGAGAATACTAAGTGTGCCGAAAACACTGGAGTCTTTCAGGACCCGCAGGGACTGCCGGGCAGGGGACGTCGCTCAGCCATAATGCGAGCAAGCAGAAGTGATGACAGAAGCCCGTTCTCATCACAGATGCCACAAAAAAGGCAGAGCTGTGAATACACTGTGAGGAATCGGCAGAGACACCATTTACACTGGTAACTGGTGAATGGTTAAACATCCCACAGCCCCTTTCCCCATCCCTCATTTCCATTGGCTTTTATAATTATCAAAGAACCAGCTTATGAAACATGACTACAAAGCGCAGAATATCTGTGTGTGTGTTAAATGGGAACAACTGTCCCTGTCTCATCCACTCCTTTGACTGCTTCTCCTGTTGTTTCAGGCTGTATGAAGGAAGAAAACAGTCTAATGGCTTCACTGTTACATGTTAGATTGAAGAAAAATGATTGAATGGATATTTAATACTTTATTTCAAAATGCATTTCGGTTACACTTTATTTTAACACTTTTTCATTTAAGTACTGAGTAATATTAATTAACTACATGTACTAACTATATGGTTGGGGTTAGGTTTAGGGTTACTTGCATGTAATTATGCATAATTAACTGATATTATAATATTTACTATATGTAATGTGTAACAAGGACACCTTAAAATAAAGTGTTACCAGCATTTCTTTCTTAGTGTTACCTGCCCAGTTGGAGCACTGAGCAGGCATTGAAGGTAGTGCCCTGAATTGGTTTAAATCTTATTTTTCTAATAGAAGTTTTTCAGTTAATATTGGACATTATTTTTGTAGTTATGCTTCTTTATCATGTGGGGTTCCACAAGGATCTATTCTGGCTCCCATTCTTTTTTCCATATACATGCTCCCACTTGGTTCTCTTTAGAAAGTATGGGCTGTCATTCTATTGTTACATCCAAGTTTTATCTGCTCTTAAAATGAAATTCAGACGGTCTGGACACTCTCATGGCTTGCCTGTCAGGAGTAAGGTCCTGGTTGTCTCTAAACTTTCTGAATTTTAATGAGAGTACAATGGAAATTATTGTTTTTGGACCATCAGATTCAATTCAGAGTCTCAAAATAAATCTTGTTGGGCTGTCTTCTTGTGTGAAGCCATGGGTGAAAAATTTGGGTGTTGTTTTTGATGAGTCTCTGAGTCTATCCTTCAAAATCGGATGAAGGTCGTGTTCGCCGTCTCTCATTTCTGTGCAATCCTGTAACTTGTTAACATCCCAAATTCACCTGACAGACTGTTTTCACTGCTATTCAGAAAACTAGAGTGATATACTGGGATTTACTTACTGCAAATGAGTGCAGACACACAGCAGTGACTGCAGTTTTCCTCAGTGCAATGACAGAGTGAAGAATGTTGATAACCAAACAGTTGACGGTAGCCATTGACTTCCATAGTATTTTTTTCCCTAATGGCTACCGTGAACTGTTTGGTTACCAAAGATATCTTTCAAATGTATTTTGTGTTCAACAAGAAAGAAACTCATAAATGTCTGGGACAGCTTGAGGGTGAGGGTGACAGGATTTAAATTTTTGGGTGAATTGTCCCTTTAATCTTGTTATAATTCTGACATCAAAACATGTCAGTTTTTATTTACAATTTAATATGTAGGCACAGTTTATATTTTTGTGTAATTTCAAACATTTGAGCATGAGGGATAGTTCACCCAAAAAGAAAACTCTGCCATCACTTAGAAAAACTAGCCCAAAATGCTTTTTAATCTTAAAGGGATAGTTCACCCAAAAAATGAAAATTATGTCATTAATTACTCACCCTCGTGTCGTTCCAAACCCGTAAGACCTTCGTTCATCTTCAGAACACAAATTAAGATATCCTTGCTGAAATCTGAAAGCTTTCTCATGAACATGTGTCAAATAAATTTTTGGAAAATTGTTGAATAAATTCGTTATTTTTGTTTTCTTTGCACACAAAAAGTATTCTTGTAGCTTCAAAAAATTCCGATTGAACAACTAATGTCACATGGACTATTTTACTGATGTCCTTGCTACGTTTCTGGGCCTTGAACATGTCAGTTGCATTGCTGTCTATGGAGGGTCAGAAAGCTCTTGGATTTCATGAAAAATATCTTAAGTTTTGCTCTGAAGATGAACGAAGGTCTTACGGGTTTGGAACGACATAAGGGTGAGTAATTAATGACATAATTTTCATTTTTTGGCCGAACTATCCCTTTAAGATTAAAAAGCATTTCGGGCCAGTTTTTCTAATAGCTTGCGCCAGCCAGGTTTTACTAAAGACGCACAGTGAAGAATTAGCGCTGAAAAGGCATAGACAGTTATTTTTCTTTCAGATGCAAAATTTATGAGAAGAGAGTATTCAAATGAATCACGCAACGAGATTTTGCACTCATCAAATTATTGGTATTCGCGCCATTATTTAAAGCTCAAAAAAGCATGTCTTCAACTATTTCCGCTTGAAATGGCTGGAATTATTGTCGCTAGGAGGAACCGTGCAGAGAACAGACAGCGCGTTGTAGAAGGGAGAGGATTTTTACACACATATTAATTTATTTGGAATGCCAGAAGAACACGTTATCCAAATATATTGTTTGCCAATCCATGGTATTTTTATTTGCTTCAGGAAATAAAAGACGATTTGGAACCCTCAACTAGGAGTCACACAATACCAGCTCTATCAAAACTTCTTCAACCCTTCATTTTTTGGACTCCGGTTCTTTTCAATGTACCGTGGCTTCTTTATTTCTTGATTTGCGACTATGCTAATTTGCGCTGTGCTTGGTATATTGCGTTGGTCGATATGTAAACGAGATGTTGCATCTGTGTTCTTTAATTTGCATGATGTTAGTAAATCATCCACAGACATTTCCACGCCCATCGGCGCTGTTTTGGAATTGCGCTCTCGTGCTAACTTGCCCTGTTTAGTAAAACTGGCCCTTAAGATCAAAAGAAACAAATTTAGTTCAGCATGTCAGTTATGTAGACTCAAAATGCTGCCTGTGTGTGTTTACTACACTGAGCTAAATATCACATAACCTCCATTTGGCAACATCTTCTAGAGAAAAATGGAAAAAAAGAATCTTGAATTGTAGAAGCTGACATTTGGTTCTTCTGCTTGTTCTAGGGCGTTGGGTTTTGGAATGGGTTAGTATGTAGACATTATAAATAGCTTTACATCTAAACAATAGGTGTCCTCGTTTAGATAACTCAGTAAACATGTTATTTTGTACCACTTAGTGTTTGTTACACTATAGTAGGTGTGTGTGTGTGTGTGTGTGTGCAGCCTGATATTCTGGGAACGGAGGGGTCGTGTTGTTGACCCACCTGCTCCCATCTCTCTTCAGCTGGATCTTGTCGCATTTCAGCAGCTGCAGCCGCTCACAAAGCACGTCTTTGTAATCCGTCCTGGGTGGACACAAGGAGCAGAGGAAACACAGAGAGGCAGAAGCGGCTCATCTTGCCTTCTTCACTGATTTTACACTGACTGTCCTTCATGGTACTTGATGAACACATACCTTCATGCCTGACACACACACACCTGTTACATGAGCTTTATGCAGAGAGCAAAACTAACGGACACGTCCAAGTAACTGAACAAAACACGAGTGCTGCACATAATTTCACATGCAGATGACAAATATTCAAACCGGTGTTCCTCCAGCAGCATGCAAAGCACGTTTGCAAATGTGACCAAGGCAGAAATAGCTGAGCAGCCTGTTTGCTGCACTTTAGTCAAATTTTCTGAACGTGGTAAGAGCGTGTGCTACAGTATGTATGTCTACTTCATGCCTATTTCCACACCTGAACTTTCATACTGAACAACCTGTGAGTGTGTGTGTGTGTGTGTGGGTCAGGTTATGCGATCACAGTATTCCACTGACACAAATATATCAAAAAGTATCTTATTACAAATTACAAATACTTGCTCATTAAACTTATCAAAATAACATACAAAATATTGTGAGAAATGTATTAAATTTGTTATTCGTAAGTATAGAAATGACACACAAGCACACCATTTTGAGAAGTGAATAAAACGAAAGCCGGCTCCTGGAAAATATGCACATACTTTCTCCTCTGAGGTGAATATCTCTCTTTTGTTGTGGTTGTTGCAACAACAAAGCGAGTCCTCATCTGTCATTCAACTGGAGTTCCGGTCTGGCCTCAGAGAAGAAAAGCACACATATGTTTTTCAGGTTTTCTAGGCGTTGTTTTCTGTGTAGTGTTTTGATTAATCGTGATTTCTCAAATTGGTGCACTTGTTTGCTTTTCCAGGCCAGAGTGAACT
>JAFVLL020021114.1:0-32500 GCA_021397915.2 Tor tambroides | reverse complement strand
GGGGATGACAAAGCAAAAAATTATTTATAATTTCGCCAATTTCTCACAAATAAAAAAACTGAAAAAATACTTAAAGACCCCGTAGTCAAAAAACTTTATCCTTTAAAACTCATCTGTGATCAAAATGACATATTTAAATGTTTTTTCTTGTGAAAATAATTTTCTCATGCCTTAAAATAGCTTGAATGTAACTCTACACCCTTGCCTCATTTATTATGCACGGATCTATGAATATGCAAATTAGCCCCGCCTCCACTCAGTCACACACCAGCCAGCCAGGGCCTCCTGATCCACAACTGAACTATAGTAAACGCCATACAATGGCAAGTGGAAATATTAGGATAATTAAGCCATATATGTTTGAACCAAAAACAAGCTGCTATGCTCAGCGTAAGCAAGGAGACTGATGGCTAACTTCGTGAGGTAACATTATCTGTTTGAGCTGGTTCGTACACGGATAATGACTGATAAAACTGTTTTTACTAGCGGACAACTACAGTGGATACTGTAACATTTGTTAAATTTACTTACTTGACGATGTTGTGTCCTCAAAATGCCTTGAAGACTTAAATTCAGGCAAGTTTGTGTTTCTAGTTCGCACCCGCGTGTGACGTGCGGATGTCAATGCGGGAGAGGTGGGTCTGACTCCGGACTACTTTTACACTGTTTACTGTGGGTGATTATTCAAGATAGCGGTCCTAAATACAAATAAATAAGTGGTAACAGCATACGACATCATGAAAATAGGAGAAATATTAACAGTTAGCGAAACATCTACAGAAAAATATAACTGTTACTGGATTAACCTGGCTGCCTTCTCACTAGCAGCACAGTTAATGATAAAGGATAGGATCCCTTGACGTGACTGGTTATTGAAATTTGAGCCGTAGCAAAAAAAGGGCTGTTTCAAACCGCGTTTCTGTGACTGCCACTGGGAGACTACAGATTTAAGGAGAAAATACTCAGCGATGGTGTTGATAAATGGATTGGCACATGGTTTGTCTAAAAGCATATTAAAAACACCACATAAACAAATAAACAACATAAAAAACTTGATTTTCACCACAGGGGGACTTTAAGCATTGAGGCCTCTTGCTATGACACTTGAAATTTAGCAAAAGAGCAACCCAGCTGAACGGCTGACTATCAGAGCAAAAACCAAGCTATGAGGTCAAAGGAACTGTGTTGCCAGGTATTGCTATCATTGTTATTATTTACCGTAACAAACAAACACAAAAAATGAAATAAGTTAAAAGCTGTTGTTTTGGACAGATAAAGATAAGAATAAGATAAAGATATTAATAACTCTAAACTGCAACTTCCCACTTTATTAACTTCTTAAAGTGTCACATTAAGTGGAAAAAACAAGTCTAAAGGTGCTTATAACAACTGGATCTGGCAACATGGCCATAGGCTAAGCCTGCGCCCTCACTCTTAACTCTCTCAAGCCCCATCATTTTCACACCACAGACACTGAACAATCTAGAAAAACTCAACTGAATTATACACGCAAACACTCACAGGAGGAGTTTTGAAGTGCTAA
This sequence comes from Tor tambroides, assembly GCA_021397915.2. Lineage (NCBI taxonomy): Eukaryota > Metazoa > Chordata > Actinopteri > Cypriniformes > Cyprinidae > Tor > Tor tambroides. The sequence continues at coordinate 30,957 of JAFVLL020021114.1, read as the reverse complement.
TTAATCAGTCAAAGAGCTTAAAATGTTTTTTTTCCATATGAAAAATAGCTGGCTACAGCCATAGTACACTGACCCCAAGCACACATCCAACATAATGCAAGCGTGGCCTAAGGGATAACTTGGTTAAAGTCCTCAAGTGGCCACTGGACAGTCAAACTTCTCTGGAGAGACCTGACAATCCTGACAGAGTTCGAGATCTGCAGAAATGAATAGCAGAAAATCCCAAAATCCAGGTAAGCTCGTCGTATCAAACCCAAAAAGACTTTAACTGCTCTCAAACATGCTTCAACTAAACTGAGTTGTTTTTTTCTATTTGTATTGTATTTCAGCATAAGGCTGCTGATAAGGCTGTTGATGGAAATGCTGGGACGATGCGATGGAACAAGACAAGCCTGTGGAAAACCGAGGAGTCCCTTGTGATCGTGTGTTTGTGCGGAGACATCCCGTTTCCCGTAAAAAGCACAGGGGTGGATCGCAGTGCTCGGAAACAAACGTCCCATGCAAATTAAATTCAACATGAAAATTAGGAAGTTGATTTATGAGAATATGGGATCAAAAAGACAGACGAGTTGGAAGACGGAGGATGCCACAACTTTTATCCGGACAATATGGAGTGGGAAATGGAGGGGTGGCGATAATATGTGTCCTTAGCTGTCCCATTGCAGAACTCTTTCAAGCACTTAACCTGTCACTTTTTGTAAAACAGAGCCGAGGCCAAACTTCTTTCAGATATCGGAAAAGCAAATGAAAACTGTCAACGCATTGCGCAAAAGTTTCATTAGTAAAGAACATGTCTGCAGATATGCACATGAACTCTTACTCTTTCCGTCGATTCTCAGTTATTGATCTGAATAATCTGACCTGTGGCTGAACATTATCCTTCAGCATGAGCTTGAACAAACAAGACAGTGAAGTATCTGGGAATAAACACATACAACCAATCAAATCTGGAAGTCGTTGAACTCTCTTCCACACAGCGCTGAAAAATGGCTTCAAGCCAGTTCACTTGGAGCCGTTCACACTAATTGTTTCCTTCAGTCTGAATCCTCCCGCTCCTCTCAACATCTCCCACTAATATGTTTAAACAAAGCCTCTAATTAGAACAGTAAACCTTTCATTGAGACGAATGAGTTTAGGTTAGTGTGAGTTCAGAGAGCAGTGTGAGGGTCAGACACACATCAGACTAGCTTACTATATTTTGTGCAGTATGTACTGTATACTGGATTGTTTTGAACAGTAAATGAAACAGTAGGTAGTTTGCAATGATAAAAACATTTCAACCCTGTTGTCACATGACCATCCAGTCAGTCACATTTTGCATAAAATGTCTTAACTGATCACGAAAGAGATGTTAAAACCATGGTTCCTGTTACTTCTGATTCATTCATTACACAGGAAACAGGCCAAGTGCAGAGTTTACAAGCATGCTGTGGAAATAGTATTGTAGTATGTTACTCTGATATAAGGGTTTCACATTACAGGGATGGAGGACTGTGACCTAAAGGCATAGAGTAATATGAAAAGATTAGAGAGGGAAAAGTCTGGCTTCAGTGTGGCTCCGAGGGCAGAATGAGGACATGCTAGTGTTCAGAGTACGGGTTGCCTCAAGTGATGCTGAAAGAGCAACTGTAGCCGGGTCTCCATCTAAAGTTGCAAATTTAAACTTGTGCATTATCCCGTTATCCTGTCTCATAGCACAAAGTCACCTGATTTTTTGATGCGCATGGAGGAATTTATTCAGCAAATGCGTTTCCATCTTCCATTATTTGCATTAACCCTTTTTTTGCACAAGTCAAACCACCTCAAGTAAGTGTAAAAACTTTTTTGAAAATTAAGGGGTTTTTTTATCCTTCACTCTTCCATCACTCTTTTTGAATGCGATTACTTCAAAATGCACATTAAAACAGGATGATGGAAACAGATAGTGACTTGGTTATGTCAAAATTTCACAACCCTTTGCTTTGATAGTATAAAAACACAGAGATGCATGCTTGCACTCTTAAGGCTCTCTTAGCACTATTAAAGGATTGGTCTATCAAAGCAATGAGGAAGATTTGTCTTTTCAAACCAATACGACTTTTTTTATTCATAGGAGATATTCAGCAGAACGTTCTCACTGCTCTTTTCCATACAATGAAAGCATACAGTAACCAGGAACTGTCAACCAAAATAAAAAAGAGAAATTCCAACATTCCTTGTCTCCTGAAGTCATTCTTTTAGGATTTGTCTGAGAAACAGACAGAAGCTGTGTGTAATTACAAATCTTTTCCTCCATCGCAGCTCTCAAAATTAGCATATATCTAAGTATTGTGTGTCAAAATGGTCCATCCCAGGCCAATGACGCCTAGTATCAGTAGCGGTTTTTGAGATTTCGAGATTCCCCCATTCATTTTGAGAGGACGTTTACATTTAGTCATTTTGCAGACGCTTTTATCCAAAGCGACTTACAATTGGGGAAGTCATAGCACAAACGTTGCAGGACGTTGCAGATATGGCCGCCAAGTGAACAGACTTTCCTTGAAAGGGACTTTGTAGATAAACAATCTGCACAGCTCTACCTTTAGAGAAAGGTCAACCTTGATCGTGTGTACCTTGATAACCAATCACATTATAGCACTGCTGTCACCGAATTGCTGTCAGAGTTCTTTTATGGTCATTTTTTGGTGTAAACTCCAAAAATAAATCAAATCAAAATGAATCTTTAACAGCGAAAAAAATGTCAATTCATTAAGTGATAAGCTGTTTCCTCATGAAAGCAGTTTATTGCAGTCCATTGACGTCCATAAAAAATGGATTCTCCTTTTCTACTTACTAGAGTACAGCAGCTTTAGGATTTCCGGAGGCTTGCACAAAAGGGACTGTTTCTACTCTGTATCTAGTCCTGAAGACCTAGTTTAGATGTTTAATTAGGGTGGCAGGACTGTGGCCCTCCAGGAGCAGGATTGGACTTCTCTGTTACAAGACCACACGGAAGGATCAAAGAGACAAAGAGACATGAGACAAAGTGCTCAGGAATGGTTTTCCTCCGTCATGCTGCCATCAAATAAAGCTTTTGCCATGCCAACTTGCTACTGTAAACGCTTGCCCCGCCTCTGGGGTCTTCTGATTGGTCCTCTGCTTTGGAGCTGACATTGATGAACGGCGCTGCGTGTAAAAGCTGAAATTCTTTTAACGTGACACATGGCGCTAATGAGCGAGATGCTGCAAAAGACGTGAGACGCAACAGTCAAAGCGCATTTACAAAGAAAAACAATGCAAAAGTAGTGCATTGGAACGGAAAACGCATTCTGTGTGAACGACCCCTTATGTGTTTGGAATGACATGAGGGTTGGTTATTGATAGATGCTTAATTTTGGGGTGAAATATTTTTTTAATCTCTAGCTAAAAGCTACAGAAAGTATTACAGAAACATAGCTGCAGATAAAAGAAACTGTAAGATAAACAGTTCCATCCACTGACTGAATGGTTTTGATTGTCGGGGTCTGACAGGAACTGGTCAGGACAAAGCCATATAGATGGCAGACACAAAACCAAGACTCTCCCCTGAGAAATGAAACCCTTCCGTCTCGCTGGGACACGGTGAGTTCATGCACGCCTCCTTTCCTCATCTGTTACTCTGCATTTCTTTTTTCTCATGTTATAAAAATAAAGCAGAACCATGATACAGAGCACTCTGTTGACACTCTTACTCTCAGACGCTTTCAAACCAGTTCCAGCGCTTGTCATCAAGTGAAACCAGCTGTGGCCAGTGTTTCCTTTCATTTCTAAGACTTGCAACATTAACTGTGAGCTGAAACTGGATATTCTTTCTTTTTTCCCCCCGCTGTGTTTGAATATAAATATGTGTGAACATGAATTGACTTTACAAGCACACTGCTCATGCTAAAGAATAATGCTACTTTTTTTTGGTTGTACTCTAGAGTAACAGATCAGTAGTTCATGCACAAATAATGAATATGTATTTTCTTGACCATACATGTCATTGAAAATACAGAAATCATCTGAAAATGTGTTTTTGTGTCCCAATTCGCAGGTTCACTCAATGCTTCTAACGCCATTGCAGCATTGTCTTGTGTTGACAGCTTGTCTTCAAATGGACCAACCGTCCTTGCGTCTGGGATTTTTAGTGGATTTATGGGGAAATTAAAATGGCTCTTGTGCCATGGGAATGGGATCTAACCCTTATACTGATGGGTTAGTATAAGGGTAACTTCAAGGAAATAATTTTACTGTGTGGGATGACATAGTGTGGCGAGTCCTCAAAAAATCATTCCGTTTAAGTTTTGCAAGTTTTAAGAAGTATTTATAAATTAAAATAATCATCAGCAAATATATTAGAGATTGTTGTCAGAAAAACTGTTCACGAGGTGATGGAAACTGTGCTGGACTGTCATGGTAAGATGAGGAAATCTCATTGTCTTTCACTGCTCCCTCTGCCAAGTGTGCCAAGTGATAGCTTAATAACGTCAGGAAAATCAGACCCTTCCTCAATTTGAACACATCTGGTCTTCAGTCAGCCCAATCGCACGTCTCCTTATCTCACTCCACTGAAGACACACTTCTACCATAATCAAGCACTTAAAGGGATGGTTCAACCACACTCACCATTTCTTTCTTCTGCTGGACACAAAAGAAGATATTTTGAAGAACGTGGGTAACTAGTTACTAGTAGTCATTGACTGCCTTCAACCACTCAACAACCTTAACAAAGACATTTACAAACTAAATACACACTTTTCTTCTTGTCTGCAGTTCAAATAAAGCTGGTATTGTATACTATGAACATTGTTGGCTCTGTGACAAAATGTTTGTTACTCCTTTTCAAGTCACTTTGGATAAAAGTATCAGCTAAATGATTAAATAAAAATAATACAAAAATGTGAAAATAATGCATAATTTATAACATCGTAACATCTTTTTCAAGCAAGTAGTACCTTAACATAATTTTACAAAAAAGTGAAATATGATAACTGAAAGAAAATGAACAGACAGTGGATGTTCATTGATAAAAGAGTGTTAAAGACTCTTTTATAAAGCTTTAAAGACACTGCTCTCGCCAAAGACCTAAACACACACTCCGAAGATGCTTCACTCATTACATCACTTGCTTTGGTCAACACTGCCGCAATAAGAAAAGATTTCCATGTTTTCTTTTCTTCTCTACTGCTTGCAATTATATCAGATTTACAAAAATACAAAAATGATACTTTGTATAATGTATAACCTTAATTTATAACCCACTTACCACACTGCAAGCAATCTCCAATGAATGTTTGCAAATGAATAAATCCAAAAGTCTCACTCTGCTCCGATATTGGAGCGCTCAGAGCAAACTCAAACGCCTGACAAGCAAGGCATTGTCTTTTCATGAGAAAGCTGTTTGATAAAATCATTTGCAACACATTGGCACAAAGACAGTGATTCAGCCTGCGCTATTATCTGTATGTGTCTCTCACAATGCACGCAGTATTACGCATCTACTTCATTTAAAGTGAAATGTGTTTATTACATGATATCAAACAGGCATCTTTCAGGGCTTGACTTCCTTTTCTAACAAAACAAAAAAAAAGCCTTTAGGAAGACCTGGAGTTTTAGAGGTCCTGATTATCGTAGACTTACAGGTAACTTTATTTTTTTCACTTTGTGAATGCAGGTTCTGTCTATTTGTTTATATTCAAGAGGAACGTCACCTGCTGTCTCAAGATGTTCAGCCCTGCTGTCACACGCTGAAAGATGAAATAAGCGGCTTTTGAAAAAAACCCTGCTGATTATATGCACATTATACCAGTGAAACTAAAATGCAAATAAAAGAATAAGTATGAATGTACTTACAGATCAGATTCAAAAGACTATTGCAGATATAGCTAATAATAACACATGAATAACTATGGTTGCAGACACACAGTCAACTTGCTAAGATAAATCTGTCCAATATGGCAGACAACTCAGTGGCCCATAGAAACAGAGATAGAAGAAAGGAAGAGAGAGCAGAAAGAAAGATGAGGCATGAAGTTGAATCTGGATTCAAAATGTAGAGGCAGAGTATAAAGCTTTCAAATATCACAAAAACTGGCAGAAAAAAGTATTACAATATAACTTTTCAGACGCTCTTATCAGTTATGTTAGACTGTTGTTGCATGTGTCACATTTTTAATACATTGTAGATATTGTCATCAATATTTTGTTAGATTTCATCAGATTTAATGTCAGCACAATATGTTCTATCAGTTCTTTTGAGTTTTACACATGAATTGAATGAACTGATTAATTTTATTCATAGCATCGGCTATATGTTTTTGGGTTTGTTGAATATGTTTGTTTAAAAGTGTGTTGATAAATATAAAAATATTGAAACTATATAAAAAAATATGTTTTCATAATTTCTTATTAAGACACACACTGCCATTCAAAAGTTCGGGATTATTAAGATTTTTTTTATTTTTTTTTAAGAAGTTTGTTATGCTCATCAAGGCTGTATCTACTTGATCAAAAATACAGAATAAAAGCGGTAATTTAAAATAACAGATTTATATTTTAATATACTTTAAAATATAATTTATTTCTGTGATCAAAGCTGTATTTTCAGCATCATTACTCCAGTCTTCAGTTTCACATGATCTTCAGAAATCATTATAATATACTGATTTATAATTAATGTTGGATACTGTTATGCTGCTTAATATTTTTTGGGACCTGTGATAATTTTTTCAGGATTCTTTGATGAATAAAATGTTAAAAAGAACAGTGTTTATTCAAAATATAAATTTTGTTACAAAATTTAAATAGTGCTACTATTTAAAAGTTTGGAGTCAGTAATTTTTTTTTTTTTTTTTTAAGAAATTAATACTTTTATCCAGCAAGGAGGTGTTAAATGGCAAAAAGTTGTAGTAAAGACTTATATTGTTAGAAAAGATTTCTATTTTGAATAAATGCTGTTCTTTTTAACTTTTTATTCATCAGAGATTCAAAGAAAACAGTATCACAGGTTCCAAAAAAATATTAAGCAGCACAACATTTTCCAACACTGATACTGATTATAATTCAGCATATTAGAATGATTTCTGAAGAATCATGAGACACTGAAGACTGGAGAAATGATGCTGAAAATTCAGCTGCGCATCACAGAAATAAATTACATTTTAAAGTATATTAAAATAGGAGACCAATATTGGAAATTGCAATAATATTTCACAATATTACTGTTTTTTTGTTGTTGTTGTTGTTGTTTTTTTGTTTTGTTTTTTATAAATCCAGCCTTGATGAGCAGAAGAGGCTAAGTGTAGCATAAGAGGCAGTGTAGGATGATTTTTACTTTACCAGACCAGCTAGCCATTTTACCTGAAAAGACATTTTCTGGAGCTCATAATCTCGAAAAGAAAAGAAAAGATCTGGGTATCTAAATTCCCAGTATAAAAACAAAAAGTGTCCCACTTTACCTGAACTCGCCCCAAACAACTTGACTGAGCGAAACGTCTCAAATGACCTCACTGTGAAGTGCGCTTAACCAATGGGATCTGATCATAGCTAAACAGTCCTCCAACGAGAATCCAGGAGGAGTGACTCTTCATCAAAGTCTGCCTGACAGAGATGCGCTCCATCAGTATCCTCCTGCATGGACTGTAGCAGCGGCTGAAACTTTCTGGCTGGGGAAACACTACTAAAGCAGCTGGATCTGAGCGTCTCGGGTCATGACAGAGGAACAGGATAAGTCCAGCGCGGAGCAGCCCTGCAGTCCAGCTGCTTCGAGCAGCTCGATGTCCGCGGAAGAGTCTGACTCTGACCCTGAGTCTCCCGCTGGATCCGGCAGCCACGCGTCGCTCGGGATCTCGGGGATGGGTAAGAAGCTGGAGGAGGAGGAGGAGGATGAGCGGTTCCCGGCGTGCATCAGGGACGCGGTGTCTCAGGTGCTGAAGGGCTATGACTGGTCTTTAGTGCCCATGCCAGCGCGAGGCAGCGGCGCTCTCAAGAGCAAGCCGCACGTCAAGAGACCCATGAACGCCTTCATGGTTTGGGCTCAAGCCGCCCGCAGGAAACTGGCCGATCAGTATCCGCACCTCCACAACGCTGAACTCAGCAAAACCCTCGGAAAACTCTGGCGGTACGACCTGCTCACTTTAATCACTGTGTTATTATACATGCATGTATAAAATACATTATTATTATTATTATTATTGATATGTGACCCTGGACACCAAAACCAGTCATAAGGGTCAAGTTTTTGAATTTGAGATTTCTACATCATCTGAAAGCTGAATAAATAAGTTTTCCATTGATGTATGGTTTGTTAGGATCGGACAATATTTGGCTGAGATACAACTATTAGAAAATCTGGAATCTGAGGGTGCAAAAAAAATCTAAATATTGAGAAAATCACCTTTAAAGTTGCTCAAATGAAGTTCTTAGCAATGCATATTACTAATCAAAAATGAAGTTTTGATATATTTACGGTAGGAAATTTACAAAATATCTTCATGGAACATGATCTTTACTTAATATCCTAATGATTTTTGGCATAAAAGAAAAATCATAATTTTGACCCACACAATGTATTGTTGGCTATTGCTACAAATATACCCCAGCGACTTAAGACTGCTTTTGTGGTCCAGGGTCACATATTGGATTTTAATGTTACTACAAGAAAAACCTAGATGTAAAAATTTTAAAATCCCTTCAAATATAAAATAAACGCATAAAATGATGTATATAGATAACGCTCTTATTATTATTAACTTTTTAAAAAATGTAAAGCTCGAGATGTAAATTTTTGGTTACACTTTATTTTAAGGTGTCCTTGTTACAGTGTAATTATATATTTAAGTTGCAGTGTAATTACATATTTATAGCTACTAATAGCAATTAACTACATTTACTTACTGTATGTCAGAGCAGTTTTTATTATTTTAAAAATGCATCAAATATTTAAATAAAATTAAATATTTACATATTTAAATAGATTTAATCTGGGTAAACTTTGGACATAATATTAAGTACTTTATGTCAAGTATTCAGTATCTTTTGGTCTTAATGTCTAAAATATGTTATATTTTGTCATGTTTTTGTGTAATTCAGTCATATGTTGTATGTAAATACTGAATGCTTTTATATACTGGATTCACTGATCCTATTCCCCTCTCTCTTCTGTAGTTGATTATTCTTAATTACTTTACTATCAAATAAAGGCAGAAAGGTCAAAAAACATAACTTAAAAATACTGAAAGCATTGCTAAAAACACTCTGAGTGAAAGTTAATCTTGAGCGATGGTCACTCGACAGGCTGTTGACGGAGAATGAAAAGAGACCATTTGTGGAGGAAGCTGAAAGACTGAGAGTTCAGCACAAGAAAGATCACCCGGATTACAAATACCAGCCGAGGCGACGAAAGAGCGTGAAGCCCGGTCAGAGCGAGTCTGATGTCGGCGCTGATCTGACCCATCACATGTATAAAGCTGAACCTGGGATGGGCCGATTGGCGGGCCCATCGGATCACATCACTGATCATACAGGTGACATACACACTCTCTATATGATGCATTTAGTCATTTAGCAGATGCTTTTAGCCAAAACAACTTACAAATGAGGACGATAGAAGCAATCAAAACCAACAAAAGAGCGATATGTAAGTGCTATGACGAGTCTCGGTTAGCCTAAAGCAGTACACACAGCAAGGTTTTTATAAATACACACACACACGTACATATAATTAAAAGAAAACAAGTAGACAGAATAGAAAAAGAATAGAGAAAGCTAGTGTTAAAGGCTTTTTTTTCAAGAAAACAAGTAGTTAAGAAACTAAATAGAGAGTGAAAGTGATAGAGGGTCGTGTTTTTTTTTTGTTTGTTTGTTTTTTAGATAAAAAAGAAAACAAATAGATAAAACAGAATTAGAATAGAGAGTGCTAGATTTAAAGGCTCAAATAAAGATGGAAGAGATGTGTTTTTAGCCAGTTCTTGAAGATGGCTAAGGACTTGAGTTGGGCAGGTCATATCAGGAGGGAACAGTTAAAGTGAAAGTCCTTGAAAGTGATTTTCTGCCTCATTGGGATGCTCAATAATGTGCTGTTCACTTGCAGAAGCTTCTAGAGGGCAAATAAGTCTGAAGTAGTGAATTTAGGTAAAGTAGTACAGAGCCAGTGGTGGTTTTGTATAACATAATATATATTATATATAACTCCAACATCATTTTGTGCTGTATTATTATCCTCAGGTCAGCCTCATGGACCCCCAACACCCCCTACAACGCCCAAAACGGACCTCCATCACGGAGGAAAGCAAGATCCCAAGCACGAAGGAAGACGTTTGCTTGACGGCACTCGGCAGAACATCGACTTCAGCAACGTTGACATTTCAGAGCTCAGCACAGACGTCATCAGCAACATGGAAACCTTCGACGTGCACGAGTTCGACCAGTACTTGCCTCTGAGCGGCCATGTTTCAGCGCCTCTGTCCTCAGACGCCCACGGGCAGAGCGCCAGCTCCTACGCCTCATCCTACAGCCACCCCGCCAGCAACGGGGCCGCCTGGAGCCGCAAGGGGCTCGTGGTGTCCTCGTCGCCTGGCACGAGCGAAGCCAGCCAGCACAGAGCTCACATTAAAACTGAGCAGCTGAGCCCCAGTCACTACAGTGAGCACTCGCCCGAATACGGCGTTTACAGCGCTCACGCATCGGCCGCCTCCGCTTCGTTCGCCAGCGCTCAGTGTGACTATACAGACCTCCAGAGCTCTGGCTACTACAGCCCATACACCAGCTATCCATCTGGCCTCTACCAGTACCCATACTTCCATTCCTCACGGAGACCATACGGCCTCAACGGCCTGCCCATCCCGCCTTCCCACAGTCCCACCGCCAACTGGGATCAACCGGTTTACACCACGTTATCCAGGCCGTGAGGCCCGGCCGCTTACTATGATGAAGGACAGCGCTAGCTGAAGGGGTTTGTGCCAACTAACTGAGCAACGAGTGCCTGCTGATTTTTCCACACATCAGAACATTGACAGTTGGTGCTAAACATGGCGAATTTGTGCCTGTGGTGAAGAGCCAGCAGAAATCCTCTGTGAGGACTGCTGGATGCTCCAGGGGGCGTATTACAGAAAGTTTCTTATCTTAGGTCTTACAGCGGTCACTGGATGCCCATTTTCCACAAGTTGGTATGATTTTTTAGAGTCTTAATGAAAAGTCTATAACATATTTTGGTTAAAATTTCTCAATGGTAGTGTAAAACAACACCCTTTTTACCCTGTCAGAAACAGCTCTGTTGCAGCAAGCCGTTTCGTTGCATGTCCCTTTAAATGCTAATGAGCTCTGCTCGCCCCGCCCCTCTCTCAGTTCTCTGAGAGATGGTAAACTGTAGCCGCATTCATTGTGAAACTTGCTAACTAGCACATTATTAGGAAAGGCGATTTGCAAAGATTTATTAAAAAACTAAATTCTTCTGGAGTTGAAGTTGGATCACGAATGATTTGCGTGAACATAGACACATTTAGGTAGATCGAGGGCGCATTTCCTTCAAAAACAAACGTAATCCACTGCGTCTTCAGCGGCTCAGATGTCGGGAGTAAATGACGACTGCCATGTTCATTATTAGATCCAACAACAAAACACCTCAATCGCTTAATCTGAGACATTCTTTGTCTACGCCTGCTCCGGCAGTGAAGCAATGACAGCTCACTCAGGGCGGGTCTATGCTGAAACGCAAGTGTCAATCAACAATGGTGGGAGGGGCCTGTGCAGAACTACGTCACTCTGCCAAGAATCTGTGAACGGCTTGAATTTAGAAAGAGGTTATGTTTTATCGGGATTTAAAAAGAGCACTGGGTGGATTTTTCTCATTGTAGGGTGGTTGTGCACACACACTGCCAAGACACGTTTCAGTTCAAACAACATGTAGAAGTGAATTTTGCATCTGATGACCTTTTTAACTTAAGATATGATACGTTAAATCTGGATTTTTCGCAAATTCGTATTACAGAAGCAAATCTTAACTTGATTTGGGATTCTTATCCTATCTTACAAAATCGTATCTTATCTCTAGTTAGGAAATCTTAAATTGCATCATCAAGTTCGACAATCCACTCTCAGGTCTGTTACCAAGCAAACAACACTGCGCTAGCTGCTGATGAGGTAAACAAAACCGGCGAGCTTTTAATTTCAGTGCCGCGGAAATTGAAACTTTGATAACTTTGGTAGAAAAGGCAAAGTGGATAATATTTGGTAAGTTTTCACCTTTGCTCTGTCATGAAGACAAAGACAGAGAGTGGGCAAGAGTTGCCGAAAATGTGTCTTTCTACCGTTAAACATCTCCGTTCTTCATTTTTTAAAAATTATTAAATGTAATGGCATTGTTGGACAGCGCAACTGTAAGCGGTTTTTCTGTAAGCTTTCAAATAATTTAGAAGTTAGGACAGCTGTGGGGTTGCCCTAAAGTTAAGTTTTTAGGATTTTTTTGTCAAGTTAGGAGGTTTCTATAATACCCCCTTCCCATAGTTAAGATAAGATAACACACTGTTCTGTAATAGCTTTTGTCGTAAATGTGGTCCCAACTGAAATGACCATGGTTACCAAACAGAGAATATTTTAAAGTTAGGATCTTTCTGTAATACGCCCAGGATCGCAGAGAAACGGGACCAATGAATATTCAGGAAGCATTAGCTTCAGTCAGAATCTTAACCTAAAATGTGTTCATTTTTAATTCGCTGTTTCTTATATATTTATGTTGTGTTGTCATGCTTTATCGTTTGTTTCTGTTTTACAGTCCTTACAAAAGCTGAAAGGGTGGAGGGCTGAAATGATTTCGATAAACAGCCGTATCTTTTTGGACATTACTTATGAAAGCATTCCTGTGGGGGGAAATATTATCTGTGAGTGACATGTCACCAACTAACTCTCACTGAAAAATAACAGATGACATTAATTATTAGCAATTGTTTGCTATTATTATTTTACGTATGCATCGTTTTAGTGAGCAATTTAACACGTCAAAGGCTCTTCATTTGCAGCAAGCTCATTAATAATTGCATTTTTAACACCGCCAGTCATTGACATCACGTTTATTCACAGACTGTCTTGAATTAAACGATTTCTTTAATTATACAGCAATCCGTTGAACATTTTAATTACCTTTTAGGCTGTGAAACAAACACACAAAACAGTGTTTACTCTACATTGTTTTATTCTTATGTATAATTTAAAAACGACTTGGCTGTGAATCTTTACTTTTTTGTTAACAGGTTCATTCTTACAAAATGCTAACAGTAATTGCTGGCAATATTTGTGGAAAAAATAAATTTATTTGAAAAATGATTGTCTAAGCTTTCACTAAGCTGATGGCTACGATTGTGCTTGGCAATATAAATTTTCGAAAAGCAATTGCATTTGATTTCTTTTTGTGCCTGTTTTTGTGTAAACAGTTGATAAAAGCAGATTTATCAGGCAAAAAAGTTACTTTTGTGAAATGTTTTTGAAGTTTGGATAAATTAACGAGGTTTTACAGAACAAATACGTATACCATCCCCAAAAGATATTAAATCATTGTTTTACTTTGGGAAATAATAAGTCTCTGTTCTACGCAGCTGCTGCAGTGACATTCTTAGCTGCAGTTTGTCTTACATCTGCAACTGAAGCAGCAGCAGCTGCCATGATTTTACTCAACAAAAGCTTCTGTAATTTTCCTACCATGTCTAATTGTAATAACATTTTAGTTACCATCTCATAAGATATAAACAAAGTTTACCGCAAGGACAAGCGGTTTGGAAAATGGCTGGATGAAGGCATTTCATTATTTTAGTGTGGTTCATTTCAAGCGACTGAACTTGTTTTCCTTGCAAGTTTCTCTCATCTGTGAACGTGGCTCTAAAATGCAGTGTGATTCTACGTGCATATGAATGATCAACATGCTGCACAACAACAATATAATCATTCCCAGTTTTTTTGTTTTGTTTTGTTTAAAGAGAATTACATCTGTCCATTTCAGTATAACTTTCTGTCAGTCGTGTTGACACAGAGGAAAGTCATATTCATGCTTCACAAATATATTTCACTTTTTAATCTCATTTTAGTCATACATAGAACTTGTGTGTCACGACAGAAACTCTTCAGATGATCTTTACATGGGAAAAGCATTGAAGTGTATGTCAGCTGCTGAAAGACTGAATACTCTGAGAGTGTGGAGGGGCGAGGAGCGTCCGGGGCCGTGCTCTGCTGGGTTGAATTTCAAAGCGGGGTCTGGCATTCATGCCAAGCAGTCCAGGGAGGAAACACGGTGCCACCGCAAAGAACTGCTGAATTTTAATGATCTATTCTATTATGTGCTGGAGGGCTCTATTGTCTCTCTTTCTCCGGGAAGTAAGAAAAGAATTAATTGGACAGAAAATGGAGGGGCAGGAAAACTGACAGTCATTAGGAGGGATGTGAATGGATGATTACACGCACACGGCTGGATTTCCCCCCGTACTGTACAGTTTAACAGGAATACAGCCCGATGACCAGTGTGGCAATTAGGAAAACTTCAGCTCATAATCGTGACAACAGCGATGATAATAATAAAACTGATAATTAATGAGCAGATGGGATGTGGGTGGCTTTAGGAAGACTTGTTTTTCTCTGTTAAACTCTCGTTTCCTCTTGCGTTGGCCAGATAGTTTGAGGAGGAACTCTTAAGAGAGAGCAGACGTGACTCAAGCGCATGAAATAAAGGCGCTTGGGTCTCATTTCACTCTCACACATCCTTTAGAAATCATTACTTACTAACAGCTTCTGCACAGTCAAACACAACTGATGGAGAACACACACACACACACACACACATTTAGTTATTTAAATGGGGACATTCCATAAACCTTTATATTTTTAATTATACACCTAGTTATAAATAGTACAACCAAACAGAAAACTTTGTGCATCTTAAATTTTAATTTACTTATTTATTTAGCCTCCACACTGTTTAATCAAAATGTTATTCTGGACCTTACAGAAAACAACAAAAATTAAATGTATTTAATTTACTCAACCTCAGGCCATCTAAAATGGGATTTTTTTTTTTTTTTCATGAGAACAGATTTGTAGAAATGTGTCTGTGCATCAGTGTCTCAGCAATGGATGCTCTGCAGTGAATGGGTGCCGTCAGAATGAGAGTCCAAACAGCTGATAAAAACATCACAATAATCCACACCACTCCAGTCCATCAGTTAACATCTGGAGAAGACAAAAGCTATGTATTTGTAAGAAACAAATCCATCATTAAAAGTCCATGATCCATAATAACACTTTCTCACTTTCAGTGAAAAAAGTGGTCTGGTCTGAATCAAGAGAGAAATCTGCACAGATCAAGAACCGTTTGCAAGCCAAAACAGTCCAAACAGCTCTAAACAAATCTGTGGCTGGATTTTGATGTGAGAGACAACAGGAGATGGACTTTTTCACTGGAGGAAGCGCTGGACTTGGATTTTGGTGAGAAGTGACAGTTTAAATGTAAAGTTATTTATTAAGACGTTTTACAAGACATTAATAGGTAATTGAGGATTATTGTGATGTTTTTATCAGCTGTTTGGACTGATGGCATCATGGCACCCATTCACTGGTAAACAAGTGAAATAAAAATGTCAAAAGCTTTCTATAAGATGTAGGCTCAGTTCAGAGCAAATACTGTATCATCTCTGTAAAAACCCCTGCCCTTTTTTAAAACCAAGATTGTTTGTGTGCCTTGTATTCCCTACTTTATGTGGACTAAATTTCCCCACCCACAAGGATAGTAATACCAGTAAATTTTGACCTTCATGACATTTTTGGTCCCCATAAGGAAATGAGCTTTCAGTTTTTTTTGAAAATCTAAAATGCAGAAAGGGGTAGGTTTAGGGTAAGGAGGTAGAAAATACAGTTTGTACAGTAGAAAAAGCATTTAGTCTGTGGAGAGTCTCCATAAAACATGGAAACCGTGTGTGTGCGTGTGTGTGTGTGTGTGTTGTTTTAGGAGGAGAAGCCTGGTGGATTTGTTCTGAGCTTGAGCATTCTGGGAACTTAGGACTAATTTGCAAGGGAAATGAAATAGACATGAGCGTGAATTAACTTTCCCTCTTTGGTGCCACTTGTTGGATTTCATGTAGTGCTTCTGCTTTGAATTATTACCTCAAAACAACAACAGAAAAATAAGTGTATAAGTCTCACTAAGCATCACTGTATTTGTGACAAAATTTGGCAATAATTATTCCATATTGCCATAAAAGAAGGTAAGCATCTTAAAGCTTTTCTCAGTAGGTTTCTCTGATCGCAACCGCCTGTTCAACCTCCACACCATCTATTCACCTCATAAAAGCAATTGGTCATTAATTTGGAACTTTTTGATACATTCATGCAATTTATTATGTAGTATTATCTGCTGTTTGTGTCATGTTGCTTAAAATATACTTGTCTGTTCAATAGTCTTACCCTGCTAAACATCTAGACATTAGTTCATTGTACAAGTCGTTAAATGCTCTTTTTTTTGTTTGAATCATACAGTACAGTATTTTGAGGCAAAGAAAGAAACCACTACCTCATTATACACATTCAATTCAGTGATACACATTGATTCATTGTGTTTATTTCTACACAATGGGTTTGCCACAAAAATATAATGAACTTTCCTTGATGAAATGGAGGGATGAACAGAAGATATGTTATCAGAAGGTGTGTTCAGGTATGCATGTATTGTTCAGACCTCCATCAGCGAGCAGGACTGATTTCTCTGCCCCTGGAATGCTGTGTGTGGGAGGAACATTTGCTGAGAGCTTTCATATTCTCACAGGACGGAGGTGGAGAAACAAAGAGAGAGACCAGAAGTGAGAGATCTGAGAGAGAGCGGGTTAGAAGTAAAAGCAGTCTCTCCTCTCCTCTTGGACTCCAGTCAGAGTTTGGCACACAAACACACAGGGAGCATTAAGAAGTTTATGTGGAAGCCTTGATCATGCTTGACACAACACGACATGCATTTGGGAATAAATGCACTCTCAATACAAAGACACTTATACATTTTCACATCATCTTAGCTCAGTTCTATACAGCAGACTTCATTCAATTTGATAACAGAATACCAAAGCATCTGCCAGCTTTTTTAAAGAAAAAAAACAGGTTTGTTAGAAAAAGAAGTTTGTTACTTATATCTGCTATTAATGCTCCCATATTCATGTCAGTGATTATTGCCTATTCTGAAAAATGACGTTTACGAAATTGCGATCTTTGCTCATGAGCACTCATAGGTTGTTTTGAGCACCTGAAACTAAATTCCAACAATAATGTGCAAATTATATGCATATTCTGGAACCAGAGCATGTGTATCTGATCAAATTTGTGCAGACTAGATATTTTGCAAGTGGGAGATAAATAAAGATAATTCTGAGTTTTTGTGAGAGACTGTAAAGTCAAGTGATTACTGTAAATTAGACAACTGGAAAACAAAAAGTTTCAGAACATGAGATCTCTTTCATCTTAAGTTATCTGTCAGTGTATATTTTATGTTGTATTATTGAAGTGAACACTGTGAGGCGTCACTGCGCTCTTGAAAACATGAAAACACATGTAACCTCCTAATACCCACACTTGCAGTCTTGAGTGAGGCTGTGTTCGAAACAGCATACTTCCCTACTATATAGTAGGCAAAAAGCACTAGACAAAGGAATAAGTGTCTGAATCCTCAGTATTTGTAAAAGAGTAGGTGAGAATTACCTGCATGGTGCACTAATTCTTGCGAGATTCGGACATGTGAAATTCAAACCCACTAATGAATGAAAGATGGGTTCAAGTGTACTACAAGTGGTAACTAAATACATTTTTTAAATACAGAGATAGTATGTTAAAAGCACATTTTAGTTCATATTCATGGTGTCCCAAAATAGCACAGTTGAGTACACTTAGATGTTCTTAAGATTATCTTAAGAAGTACTAAAGAATCATTTTTAGTATATTAAGTACAAAATTAGTGCGTGAAAATAGAGCACTTTAAGTACACTATGGAAGTGCACTTTTTTCACCTTGGTGCACAAAACAACATGTGGGTCAAACTAAGAACACACTACGAATCAGAATTTACCAACATACACATAACATTAAGAATAAAATAGAGAAATGGAGATATGTGGCTTAACATTTCATTTCTCATGGACTGGTCGCCTTTCGAGTTACAGGATTACAGGCCAACCCCGTTTGGTCCCTGAGTGAAAGAATAAAAATGGCTTTGGATAATGCGTTTAGACACACGATTTCCCAAAGGGTTGAATGAGACAGATGTTGGAATGATCTGACCCCACCCCAAAACCTAAACTTAACCATAGTGAACCTAATGCAAATTTTAAGCCCCAAATTTCATAAACCTCATCCAAACACCCTTAAAATGGACAACCCATCCTCCAGCGCCCCTGAAACGGACAACCCCAGGCATGTGTAGACAGTAATAAAAGAAACTGAAAGTAAGAAAAAGACTGTTGTGGCGTCCTCGAGAGTGTGGTTGTGTGGTCTTCTCCGGGTCCCAGTAGGGCCTGGGGTGATCAGCTGTGGATACTGTAAGTGAATATTCATTGACGTAGACAATACAATTTTTAAGTTATTTCTGCATTGGAGAGGAAGTTAATGCAAGGAAATCAAAACAGGTGTAATCAAATTTACACAAATGTACAACAAAGTCCAAAGAGAATAAATCTAAACTATGGGTTTCAAGTCTAGGAAATCTTTTATATTATGCATTATTGTAAGTTGTGAGCACATGATGGAACACAATAGCTCCCTATTGGTCATGTGATTGGTGACTCATTGGTGAGTGTGAGTGCATCACTAACACCTGGTTCACTCTCCGTTTGCAGTGCGTATGCTTTGCGTTTTTTCTTCTGTGCCCATGTTAAAGCATGTATTTAGTTTGCATTAAAATACATGTGTATTGATATGAAAATGTAGTAACCTCACCATAGATGCATGTAATTTAAAGTCTACTGTGTTTCATGGTCAACGCATGGCTTTTTATCCAGGGTAAAGCAAGGAAAGCTACCCCTTACCTCACATTTAGATAAACAAGGTGACAACGGATTGCACTCGTCTCTTCGTGAAGGTGGACAAACATGAAGTTCTTTATGACCTGCAGGTTTTCTTGTATAAAGATTTAGTCAAGAGTCAGTTGTTTTTATTTATTGTAAGAGTTAAAAATGTTTGATTTTAACATATAGCCTGTGTTTAAATCTTTTGCCACTTGCTTGAGCAATTTTATATATAAATATATATAACTAGGAGCCTAATGAAATAAATACTACTGTTCTGTGTACAAACAGAATTGAAATGCAATAAAAACAATGAATATACAGTCAGGTCCATAAATATTGGGACATCGACACAATTCTAACATTTTTGGCTCTATACACCACCACAATGGATTTCAAATGAAACGAACAAGATGTGCTTTAACTGCAGACTGTCAATTTGGTGTTATCAAATCAGGTGAACGATTGTAGGAGTGCAACAGTTTGCATATGTGCCTCCCTTGTTGGACCAAAAGTAATGGGACAGAATAATAATCATAAATCAAACTTTCCACTTTTTAATGTACTTGGTTGCAAATCATGCAGATCCAGTCCAGAGCCTAGTCTGGAGCATAGACATCACCAGACGCTGGGTTTCATCCATAAATTAACCTGCCAGGCCTCTGCAGCAGTCTTCAGTTCCTGCTTGTTCTTTGGGGCATTTTCCTTCAGTTTTGTCTTCAGCAAGTGAAATGCATGCTCATTCAGTTCAAGGTCAGGTGATTGACTTGGCCATTGCATCGTCCACTTCTTTCCTTCAAAAACTCTTTGGTTGCTTTGCAGTATGCTTTGGGTCATTGTCCATCTACACTGCCAGACGCCGTCCAATGAGTTCTGAAGCATTTGGCTGAATATGAGCAGATAATATTGCAGAAACATGGGAATTCATCCTGCTGCTGTCAGCAGTCATCATCAATAAATAAGAACCAGTTCCACTGGCAACCATATACCCACGCCATGACACTACCCACCACCATGCTTCACTAGTGATGAGGTGGTATGCTTAGGATCATGAGCAGTTCCTTTCCTTCTCCATACTCTTCTCTTCCATCACTCTGGGCTGCAGTGATCTTGGTCTCATCTGTCCATAGGATGTTTCCAGCTTTTAGATGTCGTTTGGCAAACTCTAATTTGGCCTTCCTGTTTTGAGGCTCACAATGGTTTTACATCTTGTGGTGAAGACCTCTGTGACTCACTCTGGTGAAGTCACTCTCTTGATTGTTGACTTTGACACCTACCTCCTGGAGGAAATTATTCTTGATCTGGCCAACTGTTGTGAAGGGGTGTTTTCTTCACCAGGAAAGAATTCTTGAGTCATCCACAGTTGTTTTCGGTCTTCCGAGTCTTTTAGTGTTGCTGAGCTCACGGTGCGTTCCTTCTTTTTAAGAATGTTCCAAACAGTTGTTTTGGCCCGCCTAATGTTTTTGCTATCTCTGATGGGTTTGTTTTTGTTTTTCAGCTAATGATGGCTTATGCTGATAGTGACGCTCTTTGGATCTCATCTTGACAGTTGACAGCAATTCAAATGCAAATACTCTTACTTGAAATGAACTCTGGACCTTTTATCTGCTCATTGTAATTGGGATAATGAGAATAACACACACTGGCCATGGAACAGCTGAGAAGCCAATTGTGCCATTACTTGGTCCCCTTAACAAGTGGGAGGCACATATGCAAACTGTTGTAATTCCTACACGTTCACCTGATTTGGATGTAAATACCCTCAAATTAAAGCTGACAGTCTGCAGTTAAAGCACATCTTGTTCGTTTCATTTGAAATCCATTGTGGTGGTGTATAGAGCCAAAAATGTTAGAATTGTGTCGATGTCCCAATATTTATGGACCTGACTGTATGTTGTTTGTGGTATAGGCGTACAGCACAGCAAATCGATTTGTCAGGGTCTGATGTATCTCCACTTAAACCTGGAAACATTTCTGGAACAACTATTAGATTTGAATGCTTTGAACAATGTAACATGGAAGTAAAAATATTGAACATTATGAACATGTTGATTCATATTTTCCACCCTGTTCGTGCTAGTCCTGGTAACAGTCCATTAAGGTAGAAAACACAGAGACACCTCACGCTGCACACAAGACTGGCATCTTCTGATGGCAAAGCTTGCACTTTCACCATCCAGCAGTGCTGTCGTCTGTAATGTGCTTCAAGGTTGTGGCAACCAACATTTGAATCCTAAGGGGCAGCTGTGCCTGATTCAAAGCCTGCAAGTTCCAGAACAAGCATTTCCCTTAATGCTTTCTGGGTCAGGTGTCTGTGCTTCTTTGCTCTGGCCAGATGCTGATGCAGAATGAAATCACTGACCACAGCAACATCCACAAAGTGGTAAAAGAAGGGTCGGTACCACTTCTGTGTCTTGTGTCTTTGTTATATTCAATGAGGTCATCGACAGGTCCACTCCCCCATAAATCTGTTGTAGTCCAGCACAGCACTGGGAACAGGCACATGCACTTGAAACCACTGCCCATCATTGTCCTTCATCCTCCTTTGCTCTATCATCTCCATATTGTTTGTGGAAAGTTGAAGTACATCAGCAATTGCCAGGTGTCTTTCCATTTCACAAACAGAAGCCCATCCTTTCTGAACCATCGCATGGACCTTTGTGGAGCATTCTGCAGTAGTCTGTTGGTGATGGTCTTTGGGAAACTGATCTTGTTCAGACAAATGGTGCCACATGCACATCTTAGAGAGGAGGTCTCTTAAAAGCATGGGACTGGTGTAAATGTTGTTGACGTACAGCTTGTAACCAGTGCCCAACATTTATTCATCTATGAGTACCATGACAGGCTCATAGCTCAGTCCATTCTCAGATGGACCCTCATACTCTAAGACAGGGGTCAACGGATTCGGTCCTGGAGGGCTGGTGTCCTGCAGAGTTTAGCTCCAACTTGTCTCAACACACTTGCCTGGAAGTGTCAAGTTTAGCTAAACTCTGCAGGATACCGGCCCTCCAGGACCAAGTTTGGAGACCCTTGCTCTAAGAATTCACAGGTGTAGCCACTCACAGAGTTTGCCAAGACAAAAATCTTGTAGCCCCATTTAGTGGGTTTGTTCTTCATGTATTGCTTGAGTCCAGACCTCGCCTTAGATGCCATTATACTCTTATCCATGGAGACACTTTGATTTGGATTAAAAAATGTCCTGCAGGCATCCCTAATGCTGTGATAGAGAGGCTTGACCTTCCCAAGTGGTCATAGGCTGCTTTTCCCTTTTCATTATCTTCATCACACTGCAAAAAAGGCCTAGTATTCTCACCTATCTCACCTAGTATTTTAGTCTTGTTTCTAGTCAAAATATCTAAAAAACCTTAAATTAAGATGCATTTACTAGATAAGCAAAGTGACAAGATATTTAGTCTAGTCTAACTAAATTAAGTGCTTTTTGCTTAAAACAAATAAAATCTGCCAGTGGGGTATGTAAAATAGTCTTGTTTTAAGAATATTTTACTTACCCCACTGGCAGATAACTTGTTTTAAGCAAAAAGCACTTAATTTAGTTAGACTAGACTAAATTCTAAGATAAGCCTTTTTTGCAGTGTCATCCTGAGGATTGTTAAGATGAAGAGCGTTTGTGATGATCAGAAACTTCCTACAGGACATGATTTCAGCAGGAAGGGGAACACTGTAGATTCAGGACCTCCTCCAATAGTCAGTCACTGCAAAGACCTTCAAGAGACCCATGTACACAACAAGTGCCAGGTAAGACTTCAGGTCTTCTACAGAGATGTTATGCCATGGCTTGTCTCTTCCCTGCTGATTTTTGGCCCCATAGGCATTTGTGTGCTGAACGATTGTAGCACAGATGATGAAAAGCTGAAACAACTTGCATTGCTGTGAATGATGCAGTTGTCCTCAACTGTGCCCCAGGTATACGAGCAGGTCTAAACACAGGCTGCAGAGGCCCAATATCATCCTCATCCACGTTGTAGCATCTTTCCTGTGAGATGCTAGGGGACTTAGCAGGCACTGACTGGCTCCTTCATTCCTTTAGGTGTGTTTGTCAGCATGAGTAGCGTATTGAGTTCTTTTTTTGCTGCTTATTGCATTTGATAATTCTTTTTAATACTAAGCATATCCCACACTTTATTTTCTCCTTCATGCATGTTTCTTTATCACTGTCAAAAATGTGAAAATTTACCATATTTTATATCCCTTAACTCCACCCCATACCTAAACTTAGCAGCTACCAGCTACATGTTTGCAATCATACTGACCATAGTTTCACAGTTGTAATGCCTGTTTCATCCACATTCCAAATGTCATTGGCAGTTAAGCTGTGCCGCTTTATTATTTCATCAAGTTTTCTGAGAAAAAAAAAAAAAGTCACATTGTGGTTATTAAAACTGGTGGCCTGTGCTATGCTTGTTGCCTCAGGGCTCCTAATGGACAAAGTTGGGTTTCTTTTCATGTTGGCTGAAAACCAGTCTGCTCCTGCCTTTTTAGATTCATCACAGGACTCTGGATGTTTGCACCCGTTTCACAGCAAGCTGATACACAAGTTCTCTCACCTGTAATTTAAATCACATAAAAATTTCAATATTTCCCAAATCCCCCCATCTGTCCCCATCTTAACCCGTTTCTACTCTTTATCCTACTTACCTCATGTGGACACAGTCCATAAAATGCATCAGATGCCCTCACCAGATATTCTGTAAGTTCTTTCTCTTGTTGCTCAGTGCAGACCTTCTTTCCACTGTGGTAGCTGACTTGCGGAAGTTCACTTGATCCCTTGTCTTCTAACATCTTCCTCTTTTTACAGAATCTGTACAAGCTTACATGGCAAATGCCATTCAATTTTGCCACAGATCATAAGTTTTTCCCAGCTGTTTTACATCATCTGATGCTCTCTACAAAATCCCAATAGACAATCCTCTGTCTGTATTTCTCTTCTAAAACCTAGGCATACTGAAATTAAAACATAAATACCACTAAATTTGCTTGGGGTTGTTTGTAACATGGTTCAATGACGTTACAGAAATGTAGTGAAATAGAAGTATTCATTTGTATTTGTATTTATTTATTTATAGAGCACTTTTCAGGCTACACAGTAACTCCAAAGTGCTGTACATCACAATTAATTAAAATAATATAAAAAGAAAAATGAAATAATTAAAACAAGACAACAACATCAATGATAAATTATCCAGTCAAAAGTTCAAATGCCAGAGAAAATAAGTGTGACTTTAGGTGGCACTTGAAGGTACTTAGAGTAGGGGATGATCTAACCGCGAAAGATACGTTGTTCCACAATCTTGGGCCAGCGACAGCGAAAGTGCAGTCACCCTTAGATTTAAGACGCACTCTTGGGATCGTTAATAGAAATTTATTTGAGGATCTCAGTGTTAGTTTTGCATTATATAGTTTAACAAGCTCTACCAAATATTCTGGGGCTGTTCCATGCAATGCCTTAAAAACATAAGTCAAGACTTTGTATTGGATCCTATAATGCACTGGTAACCAGCCTAATGAAGATAACAGTGGGGTAATATGATCAGATTTCTTAGCTTTCATGAGCATTCTAGCAGCAGCATTTTGTACTAGCTGAAGACCTGCAACGTGAGTCTGATAGGTCCTGAGCAATGCATAAATAGCATTACAATAACGGGAAAAGATGAAAGCATGGATGACTTTTTCTAGGTCACTAGTTGAAAGAAATGATTTTATTTTAGCTATTGCCCTTAGATAAAAAAAAAAACAATTCTCAGCTACAGTTTTTATTTGATTATCAAATTTTAACGAGGAATCAAAATGACTCTGAAATTCTTTACTCTGTCCTGTAGATAACAAACCCAAGGGCCTAATATGTCACTTTCAGCCTTGTTAAAAACTGTGCGACCAAAAATCATAATTTCTGTGTTGTGTTCATTCATCTGAACAAAATTATCAGCCAACCAATCTATCACTTCATCCAAACACCTACGTAGTGTTACATAGGGGACATTACAATAAGGTTTTAAAGGCAAATAGATGTGCATGTCATCTGCGTATAGGTGATAAGAAATACCATATTTTTTTGGAAGATCCTTCCCAATGGGGCATGTATAATGAGAACAAAACAGGGCCCAAAATGGACCCTTGAGGGAACCCAATGGTAAGATGCTCAGAATATGAAAAACAATTACTAACCTTCACTGTGAAAGATCTTTGTTCTAAATAAGATGCAAACAATGCATAAACTGTTCCTTGGATTCTTCATTTATTGACAACTTCAGTGATTTTAAAGGGAGCCTTCTTTTCTTGGTTTCATGCAATTTGAGTAAAAGAAAAAAAAAATGCAGCAGCATTAAATGCAGGAGTGTATCCTATTCGTTAGAATATGCTGAGTGTGTCACACCACGGTCTGTCCAGCAGAGGGAAATAGTGAGCATAAGGCTTTCCACAATATCCTCCTGATTTCCTGTTCATTATTGGCTCAATGATATCACCTGTGCCTGGCTTGTTAGCGTGAGTGTATATGAGACCTGCATTTGTTTGTAACTTTGCTCAGTCTTGAAGTTCTTCTGTCTAGGCAAATTTTGGTTAATGCATGGTCTCTTGAGATCCATGCTTGGATTATTTAGTAGGACTTTTTCCCAGATCTTTTTTGACCTGCATATTTGGGAACTGTTCTTTGTATTTGGACATTTTGCCTACAAGTCATTGTGGATCTGTACTTTCCTCAGCCCAGCTTTTGATGCTTGATTTGTTGTTTATTCAAGAAGGACTTTAAGTAAAGACTGTTTGCTTTCCTCAAATCCTGCCTCTTGTAGTTCTCTGCAAATTTGGGTCCACACTGCTCCATAGTACAGTGGTTAGTGCTTTGATCTTTCAACAATACACTCTGGTTTCAAGTCCCGGACGTGACAGAGTGCGATGTGCTGTGGGGTTAACCTACATCCTTTAGCCTATTATTATTATTATTCTTCGCAATCTTATTTGCGGTCTATAGCATTTTATAATTATTTGTACATTTAACAGCCTGTTTGTATCTTTATTAAATGCAAAAGTGATTTATTAAAACAAGTTTATGAGAGTCATGCATTAATTTTGATCAAGAACTACTAATGATCAACGAATTGGAGCAGCATTAGATCATTTTAAAATGTAACCTAAACTGTAACCTAAAATAAATGTGCTCTATTACTATTCATATTCAAGTGTTCATGCGGAAAATGATTGAGGCGCATGTATGACAGGGAGGCGCCCGTGCGATCACTTGAAATTTTTCCTGACAATGAAATAACTTAAAATTTGGGTGCCTCACATACATGAGAAATATATCTACAGAAAGCTTGAAATGTATAATTTTAAATGAACCAATTCAAAAGGAAAGCAAATACTCCCTGATTATGTAATCTGTGAAGGTTGCATTCTTCTCTAAAGGTGCATGGAGATGAGAGTCAGCACCGTGAATTTCATCTTGCAGCCGACAAGAAAACAATAGTTTATTAATAAATAATTAAAACTTTTTCATAATTATTAGGCTTTACTTCTGCCTGTGCAAACTTAATGTGTGTGCTTGAGCGCGGCATATATTAAGGAACATTATAGATTAGTTCATTTGAACGACTACTAGTAAGTAGTAAAATCTTATGTGGGGGGGCAGCCCTAAATAACATCTAGACATCTAAAGTTTTTAAAGCATTTTATACACGTTTGCATAGGCTAGTCGGATAAATTCTGCTTTCAGAACAGTCATGTCCGTAACAGAGATGTCACATCCATAAGGATTTTTCTCCGAAACACAAAAACGAAAACTGAAATAAAATTGATTTATGTTTTGTGAATGGCCAACCCTTCTCCGTTCTGCAGATATTGTTGCTTCTGGTTTGTGCATTGTAAATCACAAAGTCTAAATCCTACCAAAAAATATCTCCCAAAAGTCAAGTCACCTTTATTTATATAGCGCTTTTAACAATACAGATTGTGTCAAAGCACTTAACAGTATCAAATTGGAGGATAGAGTATCAGTAATGTATAATAATAAGATTCAACACTCAATTTTCAGTTAAAGGCATTTCATTATTGAATTCAGAGATGTCACTGTCTAGCTCAGTTTAGTTTAAATAGTATCTGTTTAATCAAATTGACGATAATCGCTAGAAATTAAGTGTCCCCAACTGAGCATGCCAGAGGCGACAGTGGCAAGGAACCAAAACTCCCTCTGTGACAGAATGGAGAAGAAAAACCTTGGGAGAAACCAGGGGCCAGTTCTCCTCTAGCCAGGATATTATTGTTTATTTATTGTTTACTTTTGTATTTGACGTTGAGAGCATAGGTCGCAGTTTAGATATGTTGAGATGAGATGGAAAAATGCAGTTTTACAGATGCTAGAAACATGGCTTTCAAATGAAAGATTGCTATCAAACAGCACACCTAGGTTCCTAACTGATGAAGAAGAATTGACAGAGCAGCCGTCAAGTGTTAGATAGTGTTCTAGGTTATTACATGTGGGGTTTTTAGGTCCAATAATTAACACCTCTTTTTTTTTCAGAATTTAGCAGTAAGAAGTTACTCGTCATCCAGTTTTTTATATCGACTATGCATTCCGTTAGTTTCTCAATTTGGTGCGTTTCACCGGGCCGTGAAGAAATATAGAGCTGAGTATCATCAGCATAACAGTGAAAGCTAACACCATGTCTCCTGACAATATCTCCCTAGGGTAACATGTAAAGCATGAAAAGTAACGGCCCTAGTACTGAGCCTTGAGGTACTCCATACTGCACTTGTGATTGATATGATACGTCTTCATTCACTGCTACGAACTGATGTCGGTTAGATAAGTACGATTTGAACCATGCTAAGGCACTTAGATGCCACACCATGCTAAGGGCATGGGATTGGCGGTGCGGGGAGTGAATGTCCAGTGCTCTCTCCACCCTCAATACCACGACTGAGGTGAGACCCTTGAGTGAGACCCACCAAATCCCCAACTGCTCCCCGGGCGCCGCAGCATTGGCTGCCCACTGCTCCGGGTGTGTGTTCATGGTGTGCGTGTGTTCACTGCTGTGTGGGTTAAATGCAGAGCACAAATTCCAAGTATGGGTCACCATACTTGGCCACATGTCACTTCACTTTCACTTTCACTAATGCCAACAAAGTGTTCTAGTCTATTTAAAAGAATGTTGTGGTCGATAGTGTCGAACGCAGCGCTAAGATCCAGTAGAACTAATAAAGAGATACAACCACGATCAGATGATAGAAGCAGGTCATTTGTAACTCTAATGAGAGCAGTCTCAGTACTATGATACGGTCTAAATCCTGACTGGAATTCCTCACAGATACCATTTTTCTCTAAGAAGGAATATAATTGTGAGGATACTACCTTTTCTAGTATCTTTGACAGAAAAGGGAGATTTGAGATCGGTCTGTAATTAACTAGATCTTTGGGGTCAAGTTGTGTTTTTTTAATGAGAGGCTTAATAACAGCCAATTTGAAGGTTTTGGGGACATATCCTAATGACAATGATGAATTAATAATAGCCAAGAGAGGATCTATGACTTCTGGACGGAGCTCTTTTAGTAGTTTAGATGGAATAGGGTCTAACATACATGTTGTTGGTTTAGATGATTTAACAAGTTTATACAATTCTTCCTCTCCTATAGTAGAGAATGAGTGGAATTGTTCCTCAGGGGATCTATAGTGCACTATCTGATGTGATACTGTAGCTGACGGCTGCATGGTTACAATTTTATCTCTGATAGAATCGATCTTGGAAGTAAAGTAGTTCATAAAGTCATTACTGCTGTGCTCTTGGGAAATGCCAACACCTGTTGATGCTTTATTTTTCGTTAATTTAGTGACTGTATTGAATAAATACCGGGGGTTATGTTTGTTTTCTTCTAGAAGAGACGAAAAGTAATCAGATCTAGCAGTTTTTAATGCTTTTCTGTAGGATAGGGTACTTTCCCGCCAAGCTATACGAAATACCTCTAGTTTTGTTTTCCTCCAGCTGCGCTCCATTTTCCAAAACTTCAGGTCTTTTTGTCACATCTGTAATGCATAGATTTCCCAAATCTAAAATATGAAAAACGTTCATAGACGGATGCTTTTCTGATGTCTGGACTCTATTTTCAGGGCTTTAAAAAAATATAAAGAGATGGTTCGATATATTGGTAATGAATTTATATTTCAGGTTTTGACTGTGAATGTCACGTGAGTAATACTGGAATTGCCCAATAATGAAACTAAAAATGATTAGGCCTACATTAAGTCTCGGGACAGTTTCTTATTACTGCACTGTACTATTTATACGCACTTTCATGACATCGGGTAGCTCTGGCAGACGCACGTCTCTTTCGGCCAGTTTCTTTGTCTCTCTGGCAGAGTTTCCATGTCTCCTGAGAAAAAAAACAAAACAAAAAACAAGCAACACTGCATATTATATTGTATATAATATTCTGTATGCCGTTGCATGCCAATTGCAAAAGACAAACAAAACGAGGCATTTACCCTAAAACAGACACTTTGCCTAAACCTGCTCTGCTATTTTGAAACGCTTGTCAGACACTCTCCATATGAAGAGCAAGCGATTTACACCTTTATTGCAAGCAACCCCCACGACGAAGCTGAAATGTCCCCAAACCCCTCCTGAATTCATAATTCAGTCACACTTGCTCAGTGTAAAATGGACATGCTCTATATGAAAGAAAAAATGGTGTAACATAAACCAGCGAACTGCAGATACACACATCTCCATTAATCATTTTATATATTATTTTTATTTATTTAAAAAAACAAAAAACAAAAAAACAATCCGGATTTGAACCTGTTCAATTAAATTCAAGTTTATTTGTACAGCGCTTTTCACAATACAAATTGTTGCAAAGCAGCTTTACAGGAAATTAAGTTTCTACAATATTTATATATTGTAGAAACTTAATATATTTAACTTATGGCAAAATTTGGTAATTCTGTATGTTGTCTGAAGGTTGGCATCATCTGAGGTCCTCTGAGGGGTTGGCATCATCTCTTCTCAGGTGTTTGGTAATCTCAGATCATTTAAGGGTTAGATCCAAACTGAAGCTTGTGCAATTACTAGTTATCACGGGATGTTAATTCCAGAGTTTGGGAGCCAAATGTGAAAAAGCTCTACCTCCTTTAGTGGACTTTGCTATCCAAGGTACTACCAAAAGTTCAGAGTTTTGCCACCTTAGGGAGCGGGTTGGATTGTAGTGTGGCAGAAGACTAGTTAGGTACACAGGAGCTAAACCATTAAGGGCCTTATAGGTAAGTAATAATATTTCGTAACTGATACGGAGCTTGATAGGTAGCCAGTGCAGAGACTGTAAAATTGGGGAAATATGATCATATTTTCTTGACCTGGTAAGGACTCTAGCTGCTGCATTTTGGACTACCTGTAGCTTGTTTATTGGAGATGCAGGACAACCAGCTAGCAGTGCACTACCATAGTCCAGTCTAGAGGTCATAAATGCATGAATTAGCTTTTCTGCATCAGGAACAGGTAACGTTTCGTAGCTTGGCAATGTTTCTAAGATGGAAGAATGCTGTTTTTGTAACATGGGAAATATGATTTTTCAAAAGACAAGTTGCTGTCTAATATAACACCCAGATTTTTGACTGTAGAGGAAGTAACAGTACATCAATCTAGTTGCAAACTAGACCTGTGTCACTGAAATGACTGGCAACCATCCACCACTCAACTATGGATTAACTTCATGAACCAACTTCCCTTTTCAAGATTCAAGATTTTTTTTATTTGTCACATACACAATTATACAGAGTATAACCAGTAGTGAAATGTTAGTCAGATCCGCTCCATGGACAGTGCAATTATATGTAAAACAAACACAAGAATATACATAAATATAAAAGGTAAAAAATAAATGAAGTAGAAATAAAAAATAAAATACAAAATAAAATGTGCAAAAAAAATAAGTGTGCAGGACAGTATACTGTAGACCATAATAA
>JAFVLL020021112.1:0-10380 GCA_021397915.2 Tor tambroides | reverse complement strand
TAATGATAAATAAAAAAAAAAAATTATCTAAATAGAAATCTAGGCAATTATATATATATATATATATATATATATATATATATATGTGTATATATGTATATGTGTGTGTGTGTGTGTTGCTTTTTATGTTTAAATAAAATGTTTCAATAGTGAGAATCGTTAAGAACACTGTGTTTTACAAAGGCAATAAAGTGTGTGTCCACACAGTATTTTAATATTTAAAGATTTAATTGTCCTTGAAACTTGATCTGGATATGAAGAGTTCATTTGCAAAAACCGATAACTCAAATTTTTTTTTTTTTTTTTTCAGAATTTTTTTTTTGTTGCGTATTCCAAGTAATATCGATCAAACTGCAGTTATTTTGATTAAGTAATAATAACTATATAACAAATACAGGTAATTTACAAAATTAAAGTTCACTGAAAGTATGTTTTTTTTTAATATTAAAAGTTGGTTTTATAGCAAAAGCAGATAACTTTTCATGTAAAACATTTCATGTTTTAGAGTTAAAAACACTGGTTTAATCTCTGTAATCTCCTCAGATGATAATGTAGATGCCTGAGAAAGGTTGTTGTTGTTGTTGTGATCATAGATTATGGATGTGATTACACGCAATACACGGAGCTTTTCTCTCAGCATTGTAACGCGCTGCTTTCACAAGGATCCATGAAAACGTTTCAGCTTTTATTTTCCTTTAACACCCTGAAGAAGATATCACAGGTTCATGAAGTTCGTCTAAATTATCCATCCTCGATCACTTTTAGTCAGCTTTGACGAAACTCCTCTCAGCTAGCACGTCTTTTCAGAGTGAAAGTAGCCTTGTCACCTGACCTGAATACAGCGCGCTGATTCGCTAGAATGGATTTATCGGCTTCTGTTCAAAAACAACAAGGGCGCTTGTCAGCTTCTGCAGTAAAACGTGAACTCACGATGCCTTGAAAGTGGACAATACAGGCTTTTTTGACAAAATGTGTTTAGGGTTCAGATCGTGCTATATATTGAGAATAATGCACGCAATCAGCTCCTTTTTTTTTTTAAAGTGGTGTTTATCGGTTTTTGCAAATGAACTCTTCATATGTTTTCATGAGTTTCATCCAGGATAAAATGACAGTCTTGCCTGGACTTGAGTATGTATGATATGCCAGCATCTCTCTCTGATGTACATCATGTTTTCCTCCTCAACAGAGCGCAGTTTAAAGGAAAACACTCTGAAGTATATTGAGCTTCTGGAGGACAGACTTCACAGGTAATGGATATTTCTCATCTCTCTTTCACACAAACAGCCTCTCGTCTCGTCCCTTGGGTTATTTTTCCTGATTATTTAAGCAGTTCACACTGTCTGGCCTTGTTTCGATTCTGTCTCTCTGGATGTTTCAGCACATTAAATCATTCAGGTCTGCGCTGACTGCATCAGTCTCTTTCTGATGAGCTCGTCTTCATCTGTCCAAACTGACATCTCAAAATGAACCAAATGAGATGAATAAATGTAGATGTGGACTGCCACTTTAATAAATTGTCTCGCTAGAAAAGTGTATTTGTTGTGAGCACTCTTGGCTCATTTTTGCTGTGTTTAATGATTTTTAGAGCCACTTGCAGACAAAAACCAACCACTTGGACAGAAAACTACTAAAAATAATGAAAACACAACAAAATTGCTAAAATTTTAACTGAAATGAAAATGGAAAATATAAAATTATAATTCAAAATATTAATAAAAACTGTAATAGTATTCCAGTGATACTAAAAAAGGCTAGATTAACCTGAATATGCTTGAATAAAGCAAAATTATATAAAAATATAAAAATAATACTAAATGCAAATAACAACTGCAGCTAGCTATCATTATTATTATTATTATTATTAATAATAATAATAATAATAATATACCAATTATTGTTATATTTAAAAAATATATTTTTATAATTAATTTAAATTTTGCAAAAATATATAAATAAAAAAAATAATGCTAAATGTTTTAATATATTATTATTATTATTATTATATAGCATAATTTTGCATAGGTTTTAATTCATTATTAATAATTTAAGGACATTATCATTTATTACATTTATACATTTGATCATTTTGTTTATGTTGTAATATTTTGTTTTTTGGACCCCCTTGAAAACGAGATCTCAAGGGTCACATCTCAAGAGGCTATCCTTTCAATAATTTCAAATAATTCAAATAATTAAATTTTGTACGAGAGACAAATATGGGACGTCATTTGATGTAAAATCTGGGTCCTGAAGCAAAACCGTTTGAGAAGCACTAGTTAAATTAATGTGAAAATGGGAACACAATCCCGCCCTGTTATTTCTGACCTTGTGATATTGCGTCCACATGATGAGAGGACCAGAAGCTGTAAATTTCATGCATAGTAATGGAGACGAAAGGTTAAACAAGTGCCAGACTTTCCTTTCGCCGCGAAATCCAGCTGCAAATCTCCACGAGCGCTGCTGTTTTATTTAGCGTCTCTTTCGACATAAATACGACACAAATTGGTATAATTGAATGAGTTATTAGTTGCCGTACTCAACCGTAGAAATGTAGCATTCATTACATTTCAATAAAACACTATGGGCGGCCATCTGGAGGGAAGCATGGCATATGGTTTACCGTTCGCTCCTTTGCAAAAGCACATGCTCGGATGCCAGAAGCGCTGTCTGTTGCCAAGGTGATTACTGTACGGGTTGCAGAGGAGGGGCCGCGGCGCGGGACTCTCTCCGGAAACCCTCGCTTCTCACTTTCCTTCAATTTTATTTTAGCTGGAGTGATTGTTCTCCTTGTTACTCACCATGGAAACCTGCCTGCGATGACTCTGAAAGCAGGCAGACATTAGCCGGCGGTCGCTCTCAACCCCGCCATGGGTTCTTTTGTTAGCTGCGCTCAAATAAATGGACTCTCCCTTTTTTATTTTTCAGCAAATGGGAAAATTAAAGGAATAGTTCGGCCAAAAATGAAAATATACCGTTCGCTCACTCTCATGACTTGCTTTCTTCGGTTCAAAAATGTCCAGACTGCTTGTTTTCATACAGCGAGAGTAAATGAGGAAGTACCTTTTTTGTCATTTTGTAGCGTCTTGTCACTATATGCATGAAAAAAGTAATGTGAACATTCTTTTAAAATGATTTTTGTGGTCGATGGAAAAAGTATGTTTTTTTTTATTAAAAATGTTCGTTCTTATTATTAATATTAAAAAATTAGGCAGAATATATGAGCTAAACGTTTGGAATAAATATTTTTAAAATGTTTTTATATTCAGGAAGTCTGCATTTATTTGGTCAAAATACAGTAATATTTTGAAATATTATTGCCATTTAGAATAACAGTTTTCTATTTGAATATTTTGTCAAATGTAATTTATTTCTGCGATCAAAGTTGAATTTGCATCATTACTCCAGTCTTCAGTGTCACATGATCCTTCAGAAATCATTCCGTAAAGACATTTATAATGTTACTATCTATTACTAATGCTGTTTTTTATTTTTTACTTTCTATTTAACAAAAGATCCTGAAAAACAAAATCTATCTCAGTTTCCACAAAAATATTCAGAAGCTGTTTTCAACATTGCTAATAATTAGAAATTGAGCAGCAAATCAGTATATTAAAATAATTTCTGAAGGATCATGTGACACTGAAGACTTGAGTAATGATGCTGAAAATTCAGTTTTGATCACAGAAATAAATTACATTTTATAATATATTAAAGCAGAAAACCGTTATTTTAAATTAAAAAAAATATTTCACAGTATTACTGTTTTTACTGTGTTTTTGATCAAATAAATGCTGTTTTGAACACCAGCACCGCAGTCACACATGTTTCTCACACTCATGGCCATTAAAAAGCAACAGCTGTGGGATTTTAGGTGGCAAAATCAGGTTATCTGTCTCATTTTAGCACTGACTGTCCCTGTCACCCCCTCCATCAGGGGATTCCTTTGTTTGTGTACATGAAGGCGTTGAGCTAATTGACTGGTTTCCCAACATGTGGGTTGCAAATTCAAAGCACCACTAGCCCTTTTTCCTGCGGGAGGAACCTGTCAATCAGATTGCTGCGTCTGTTTGATATCAGAAAATGCAGAGAGATGATTGTTGCTCTTTTTTTGTGCTGGCATCAATCATTTTCATTTCTTTAAAACATCAATTATAGCCAAAAGTCATCTGGTGATAATCACCAAGGGCTAGTTATACTGAGCATTTGACAAAATAACACTAAAAATAGCTTACTGTGTTTACTATATTCACTATTATACCCTGCAGTGATGTGTGCTGTTAATTTAAGCAACATTCT
Source organism: Tor tambroides (assembly GCA_021397915.2). Lineage (NCBI taxonomy): Eukaryota > Metazoa > Chordata > Actinopteri > Cypriniformes > Cyprinidae > Tor > Tor tambroides. The sequence goes on along the minus strand of JAFVLL020021112.1, from coordinate 6,084 downwards.
AACATGTTAAATTCTACTGGAATCTAACATTTCAGCAACATTCTAAAATGTAAAATTCTATTGAAATCCAGTGTTTTAGCAATATTCTAACATGCTGAATTATATTGGAATCCAACATTTTAGCAACATTCTAACACGTAAAAATGTATTAGAATCCAGCATTTTAGCAACATTCTAACATCGAATTCTATTGGAATCCAACCTTTTAGCAACATTCTAACACATCGAATTCTATTGGAGTCCTACATTTTTAGCAACATTCTAAAACATTGAATTCTATTGGAATCCAACATTTTAGCACTGTTCTAACATCAAATTGTATTGAAATCCAGTGTTTTAGCAACATTGTAACATGTCGAATTCTATTGGAATCCAGCATTTTAGCAACATTCTAATACGTAAAACTTTTATTAGAATCCAGCATTTTAGCAACATTAACATGTCGAAATATATAGGAATCTTACATCTTAGCAACATTCTCAAACATCGAAATTCTGCTGGAATCTAACATTTTAGCAACATTCTAACACATTGAATTCTATTGGAGTCCTACATTTTTAGCAACATTCTAAAACACTGAATTCTATTGGAATCCAACATTTTAGCACTGTTCTAACATCAAATTGTATTGAAATCCAGTGTTTTAGCAACATTGTAACATGTCGAATTCTATTGGAATCCAGCATTTTAGCAACATTCTAACATGTAAAAATTGCATTACAGTCCAGCATTTTTGCAACATTCTAACATGTTGAACTCTATTGAAATCCAACATCTGAGCAACATTCTGACATTCTAAATGGAATCCAACATTTTTGACTGTTCTAACATGTCTAAATCTATTGAAATCCAGCGTTTTAGCAACATTCTATAATGTCAGATTCTATTGGAATCCTACATTTTAGCACTCTTCTAACATGTCAAATTGAATTGAAATCCAGTGTTTTTGCAACATTGTAACATGTCGAATTCTGTTGGAATCCGACATTTTAGCAACATTCTAACATGTGAAAAAAATTGTATTAGAATGCAGCATTTTAGCAACATTCTAACATGTTGAATTCTATTGAAATCCAACATCTGAGCAACATTCTAACATTCTGAATGGAATCCAACATTTTAGCACTGTTGTAACATGTCTAATTCTATTGAAATTCAGCGTTTTAGCAATAATCTCACATGTCAGATTCTGTTGGAATCCTACATTTTAGCAACATTCTAACATGTCAATTTCTATTGGAATCCATTATGAGTTATGCAGAGATCCTTAATGCACCTTTATTTTGCCATCTCAGCTCTTCATGATGCATTAAACCAAACACAAACATGTAAATGAATCTCTGTGGGTTTGTGAGGCAGCTGAATGAAGCCGCCAGGAGGAGCAAAGCGGGGTTTCTGGGGAGGGTACAGCATTGTCCGTTATCGCTTTAGGAAGCTGTCTGTCTCTAGAGACACAGGTGTGAAGATCGTAATTATCATCCTCTCTGTGCGCTCTCACAATTTCATGGACTGTAGGAAACAGCAGGGAGCTTTAGTGTCTCTATATAGTAACATATATGAAGTTGAAGCCAAAAGAGTCCAACCCAGTCTGTTGTGGTTCCTCCGCCAGTGTCTATGAGAGTTTATTTAGTCTGCCAGGTAAATCTGACTGTAGCGAACACCACTAATGTCATGGCATTAAATTGGATACCTTCTAGCATTGAAAGAGCTGAAACGTCCTGAAATGTGATGATTTACACCTATGCTTTGTGCTGTGATTGAATAGTAGCTCATGAAATAGTTTTTTTTTCTAGTCTACTGTTTAAACATTTGAGGTCTGTAAGATTTTTTTAATGTTTTTGAAAGAAGTTTCTTCTGCTCACCAAGGCTGCATTGATTTGATCAAAAATGCAGTAAATATTCTGAAATATTATTACAATTTAAAATAACTGTTTTGTATGTTAATATGTTAAAATGTAATTTATTTCTGTGAAATCTTAATTTCTCAGCATCATTAATTCACCCTTCAGTGTCACATGATCCTTCAGAAGTCATTCTAATATGCTGATTTGCTGCTCAAGAAACATTTCTGATTATTATCAATGTTAAAACAGTTGTGCTGCTTCATATTTTTGTAGAAACCATGAATATTCAAAAGAAGAGCATTTATTTGAAATAGAATTTTTGTATAACATTATAAACTTATTTACTGTCACTTTTGATTATTGCATTTTTTTTTCTTCACTTTTGAACGATAATTTACATCTAAAATTAAAGAAACGTTATGGTTGTTAAAATGTACTTTCATGCTTTTGGATATAAATTTAATGCAGATAAAAGGCGCTGCAAAGCTTCAGGCAAAGTAGAAATGTCTAATTTCATGAATATATGTCCTTTTCATTGATGCAAGTTCAGTCTAATTTTTTCATAAAATGCACGAACTAATGGAAAGACTCCATTAGTGTGATATATCAGGTTTGACAGTAGTTCAGATCACTCAAGGTATCACTTCCTCTATACTAGAGATTTGTCCATAAACTCGTCCCAAAAAGTTTTAGTGCACTTAAGATTTAAAAGTGTCTGGATGTCATTGCATGTAATTGCAAGTCATCAAAGCAAGTGTTATTAATTGTATTTCTCTCTGTAGCTGTGGAGGTCCAGCGCTGGAACACATTTGGGAGGCTGATTTGGAAGCTTGTCATCTCCTGCTGAAAGGCCTCGATCAGCGCACCTCCAGTATCTCAGAAACGGAGGATCTTCCCTCCATCCCTGGATCGGGTTCAGATGTCCCGCCGTTCACTAAAGAGGAAGCGGACTGTGCCATGTTGACCGCTCTAGGGGGGCGCTGGTGTCCCGAGGCCAACCTCCAACACTCAGAGTTCACCAAGGTAAAGCCACAACACATTAAATATCAGCAAAATGGACCAAAAGAATTACTTATTACATGTTCATGGTCTAAAAACGTTTGTTTTTCTAGTCTTTCACTTTCAATTTTTTGAGTGAATGCATGTAGGCCTCTTGGCAAGCATTGGGTAGAATTAACCCTGTAAAGCCTGAAATGAAATAATAGTTTGAAAAATCTGTTTGAAAATGGAAGTTTATTTAACCTTTAGACTAAATCTAAAAAGATCAGTTTTTTGTTGAGTATCATAATTAATGCATCAGGCTTTTATGGCTCATATGATATGATATAGTGAGAATATGAAGGAAAAAACAACTCAAACTGAGAAAAAATACTGTGCAATTTGGTGCAGATGCTGATATTTATATGGACAAAAAGTGATGAAATTCTGATGCTTGTAATGCAAATCAATGAGACCTTTATAACGGGATAGCGGATACTTGCATAAAATGATCATAAAATATCAGTGGTCACTCTGTATCTCCAATCATATGTCTTAGTAAGACAAGATTGAAATTATCCAAACATATAATGCAATGCAATCCAATGATGACTGAGAGATGAAGAAATAAACGCTCCTCAGAAGATGTGAGATGTTTTGAAGGCTTGGGAAGATCATTCCTCCTCTGAGGAACAGTCAGGGCTCTAGACTGCGATCAAAGTGGTCACATTTGCGACAATTTTTTTTAGAATGTGCGAGTTAAAATTTGACGTGGTCGCATTTGTGCGAGTGCATGGTCTGCGCTGCTCCAAAGCATCTGCTGCATACACCGTGCATTACAGAGCCGCGGTACATTGTAGCAGGAGTAATATTTCACTGATCACGTGAAGAGAGGCGCTTTCAGTGCGAGCACTTCAGATGTAGAGCCTGGTTTATACTCGCCACGTCATATTGAGGAAACGATGGCGGACAGAGGATTTGGTTTTCAAGCTAAAGTAAAGTAAAAGACCGCTTCTTAAACCAGAGAAGGTGAACATGTTGGTATTCTTGTGGAGAAAAACATGCAAGCACTGTCACTGATGACCAGTTTAGTTTTACTTTTCTTTTGTTTTCATTTTGAAAAGCTTGTTATCTTTGCTGTTTATCTCATGTTATGCTATGGAGGTTTAATTTTTTTTTTTAAATTTATTGGATTCCTCAATGTTTGCTTAACGCTCTGTAATTTATTAGTCGGTATATAATACAGCATGTGATGTATGCCATGTCTCATCTTATTCATTTTTGTTAATAAACGTTATGTAAGCTCTTTTTTTTTTTATTAAGAATAACAATAAATCCATCTTTTCTTTTAGTCATAAAAAAGGCAAAAGTGTATAGATGTAAGCAAAACAGACAATTATCTTTTCTTGTAAAATGTGACAAGATCACGAATTCAAAAGCAAAAGCATCCGCGCTTTTGTCGATTTGTGCTACCCTGTCAGATTTTGCTACCTCCCATTAAAAAAAAAAAGTAGGTAGTACAGTTTGACAATGAAAAATGCTACCTGTCAAATTATGGTTTATTAATGTCTACACCTGCCCCAACCCTAAACCTTCCCTTACAGTAATGCAAATTCAGTAATTATATGTTGTTCAGGGTTGTGTCTAGAAAGGACACAGCTATGGCCCGGAAACAATAAATACATTTTTCGACAGTAATGAAAATACAGTAATTACACAGTAAATACAGTAAATGACGCAATATTGATGTGCGCATGTGCAGTAAACCCTGGTAGGAAAATCTGATGGGTAGGATAAAATGACAGGACACCGGCTTATATCAGATTATATCATAGCAAAAGAGGAACTCGTTCACTAAATTCCAATCTCAAATAATATTACTGATTAGGACTGGACGATTATGACAAAAATCATAATTGTCGATTATTCGCTTGAAATTGTAATTGCGATTATTAATTACGATTAACACAATTTACATTGAATGATGTTTATACCATTGTTTGAAGCAACTGCATGTCATATTTTTATATGAAAATAAACAAGCTGAAAACATTTAAATGAAAAAACTTATATTGCTTTTCTATAGTATTAATGTGAACTATTCATTGGATTGGTTTCTTTAAATTATAAAAAATATGCATGGTATTATAATGTTAAACTAAAACTATAATTAAAACAATGGAAAAACCCTTAATATAACCTGTAGAAAGAAAAAAAACACATCTTAAGCGCTCAGAATAACATAAGTGGACTTTGAACGATTATTGCCTTTTTGAACGATTACGTAATTGTGGCATCCATAATTGTAATTGCGATTAGAAATTCGATTAATTGTGCAGCCCTACTACTGATGAAAAAGAACCAGTTGAATGTCAACCACTGACAATATACCGTACCATATAACTATAAACTATGATAAAAGTTCATCAGCATGCATTGATTAATCCCACGTTGTAGCAAAAAAAATAAAAATTTTGACCAAATGATGTGCTGAGAAAGTGGATAAGAATGAGTCTAGAGCCCTGAACAGTGAAAGTAAAGCTTTTGTAAACAAACTTTCCTCAAAAGCTTGATGATCAATGGTACTTTGTTAAAAAAACGTGATACTTTGTTAATGTAATAATGTACATAATTTGTATAGTTTTGACAATTTTACATATATATGTGGGTCATCTTTGACTGACGAGTACAGGACTACCTCAACTTGTGCTTTATGAAAGACTCACGAAATGAGAAACTAAAAATAGAAACCCCTTTCCTTCGGCTCCCTCCATTTCCATAAAAACCATCCATTTGCTGAATGACTCTAATTTCCACTGTTCTCCTCCTTCCTTCGCTGCCCTTCTCGTTCTTAACTTTCTTTAAGTCGTTCTAATATCTTTCAGCTCAGCAGGGCTCTGTTGTCTCTAAGTGCAAGGCTGTTTTTGTCTTTTGTCTGTTGAAGATCAGCCACTCCTCCTAACGCTCCTCCAGGACTCTGAAGGTGAGGTGACGCTGCGTCTCCCACTCACTGCTCTTCATCTCTCTGCTTCTCTCATACTGTATCTGTGCGTCTACACGAGCCTACACAGCATATTATTCATGTTATATGTGTATTATTTGTCCAAAAAAAATCTAAAAAATATATTTATTATTATTATTATTATTATTATTATTATTATTGGACACACTTGCACATAAATATTTATTTTATTTATTTTATATAATAATTATTTATTTAAGTGCAAGTTTGTTTGAATAGCATAAATTTTATATATATATA
>JAFVLL020021111.1:107403-121098 GCA_021397915.2 Tor tambroides | reverse complement strand
GGGTTTTTTTTCTGTATTTTTGATCAAATAGATACAGCCTTAATGAGCATAAGAAATGTCTTAAAAAAACATTAAAAATCTTACTGATTCCAAACTTTTGAAAGGCAGTATATTATCTTATTGATATAGTATTTCAGTGTGCATTAGAATACGAGTCCAAATGGTATAAAATACTTCAGAATGCAAGATTTATTACTTTAGTATACTTGAAAAGTATTTCAGGTGAATGTGTTTGGCTCATGTTTAATTGTTGCATGTGCTCACACCTGTTGTGACAGTGGATGATTTAAGTCTTCTTCCCTTTGTTGTGGGCTTCACATTATTCCTTTTAGACAGTGAACAGCTCCCTGCTTTGGTTCCTCCCACTGAATTTGTCTGTGCATGAATGGTGAAACCATTCAACTTGCATAACGGCTCTAGACGGTTATGAAAGCTGTTGATTGTGAGTAGTGATCGCTTTGTGTGGTTTAAGTTGATGTTTTTGCTTGACCTGACGAGTTTGTTACTGTTTCTGAATGCTGGCCAGCTGTGGGCTGAGGAGGTGCAGCAGGTGAGTATGCTTGAGTCTTTCCTTTCCTTTTGAAAACACAGAAACACCTGCCATGCCTTGCCCTGATAGTGCTGTCCGATATGAACTCACCCTGCCACGTGAATGAGGAACTGATCTTACATGCAAACACATTCTTGTATCCAGCAGAGGGAGCTACAAAGTTGTTTATATTCCCACTTACCTGTGACGCATTTGCTTTGCACAGAAACCAGCTCAGCCATGACCATGTGATTCTGAGCCTGTTGATAGGGCTATATGTACATGTCAGCCACAGTGATTTTTATGTATGTGTTTGTGTTTCCCTCAGGCAGAGACAGAACTGAGGATAGCACAGAGTGAGTTTGACCGGCAGGCTGAGATCACCAGACTTCTGCTGGAGGGTATCAGCAGCACTCATGTACGCTCACACATCCTTTGTGTCTAGCAGTGTTTCCTGCGGCAATGCAGCACCACAGCAAGAGAAATGATGCTTTACCCAAGTTAAAGAGATAATTCTGTCATCATTTACTCACCCTTATGTTGTTCCAAAACATTCTTTAAAATATCTTCTCTTGTGTTCAGCAGAAAAAGAAAGTCATACAGGTTTAGAATGAAATGAGGGTGAGCAAATGACAACATTTCTGTGAATTGAATGTGATGGATGTTGCAAAATACAGGGTTCCCACGGGTCCTTGAAATCCTTGAAAGATTGTGAATCTGAAAAAAAAAAATTCAAGCCCTGGAAAGTTTTTGAAAATAAACATACATAGATACAGGTCCTTGAAAGTGCTTGAATTTATTTTGTGCAAGAAGTTTTCTGGGAAAAAAAATCCATATTATTCCCTCCGGTCAGCTAATGTGTTATTTCGCTAACACTTCGTGGCCTATGCATACTAGCTTGCTTAATTTACGTTGGTTAAGTGCATTTATGCGCTACGTTAAGTGTTTCCCGTGCCAGGTGTTGTACGTTGCCATGACGTTCACACGCGCATGGAACTACTACAATGGTACCTCAACGTTTCACAGACACACTGTCATCAATAAACATAAAACATTTGTGATCATCTGTAGCCCAAATATTTTATTTAATGTAATGTTGAATTGCTTTGCTTGTTAAGATCATGTAAACCCATGAGGCAAGAAAAACCTAAAAGCATATTTGCATGAGCCTAAGCTCTTTTCAATAAAATCCATGCATAAGTTAATATCAGATCATTTTAGAATACAGTATAGGATGTACTGAACATTTTTCAGTTTTATGCAAAACAGAAATACGACAAATAGAATATCAGATCTCTGTCATATGGCCAAACATAAATGCAAAAAGAAATGCTTTTTTTTGCATAGTTATGCTTGACACATGAAAACCGTAACAATGTATCTTACAAGGTAACACGACGTAACCTGGAAAGTCCTTGAAAGGTTCTTGAATTTGAAGTTAACCAAGGTGTGGGAACCCTGAAAATAACATCAAGCATTCATCAACAAGCATGAAATTAAATTCTTTAATGAGACTGTTCTTTTAATGAATCACTCATTTAATGAATCCGTCAAAAGATTCATTCATTGAATCAGTCCAAATGAATGACTCTTATGGGCATGTTCTTTTAATAAATTGGTCATTTATTAAATAAGTCAAAAGGGTAATACTTTGCATCAGTTCTGATGAATGGTTTTTATGAGCCTGTTCTTATAATGAACCAATCATTTAATGAATCAGTCATAAGACTCATTCTTTGAATCACTTTTAATGAATGACTCTTATGAGCCTGTTCTTTAATGAATCAGTCTTAATGAATGACTTCTACCAGCCTGTCATTTAATGAATCAGTCAAAAGACTTGTTCTTTAAATCAATCGTAATGAATGATTTATGGGACCACTTTTTAATGAACCAGTCAGAAGTCTCATTCTTTAAATCAGCCTTAATCAATGACTGTTATTTTAATGAGTCAGTCTAAATTAATTATTTGATGAATTTATCAGAACAGATCCAGCTGGTTTTAAATACAAACATTTAAAAGCACTTTAAATATGGTAGGATTACTGTGGATTTATGACTAATTACAGGTTCTATGGGAAACACTGCTGTATGTATTCATGTATATTTTATGTATGTAATATGCGCTAATGGCTGCGCTCTCCTCTTTGTGATCAGGCTCATCACTTGCGCTGTCTGAATGATTTTGTGGATGCTCAAGCTGCATATTATGCCCAGTGTTACCAGTATATGGTCAATCTACAGAAACAGCTGGGAAGGTTGGCTCACTTTTATATCTCTATGCATTTGTTTGTAATATGTATGCATTTCTTACACCAAATCCTCTGTTTTATGCTAAATGCATCCACAATGGAATCATCTGTTCTCTCAAACAGTCAAATTGCGATGTAAGCAATGCTTTTTATTTATTGATAAGTGTATGTACACTCAGTTATTTCTATATTTAAGCCTATTTCCATGTTTCCTCCAGCTTTCCATCCACATTCTCTAATAACAATCAGCCGGCCGGCAGCTCCTCCGCCAGCATCTCAGTTCCCACAGCACAGCCAGCCGCCTCACTGCCCGCTCCGCCGCCCAGCCAGGCCTCACCCGCACTCAACGAGCTCCGCAGCACCTCGGGCACCCGCAAGGCTCGTGTGCTCTACGACTACGACGCTGCCAGCAGCAGTGAGCTCTCTCTACTCGCTGATGAGGTGGGCCTTCATCACGTCATTTCAGATTGTCATAAAATGACTCATTATAAGTCTTAATGGTCAAATATTTCCCTGTCAGGTGATCACCGTGAGCAGTGTGCCAGGCATGGACTCTGATTGGCTGATGGGGCAAAGGGGGAATCAGAAAGGCAAAGTGCCAATTACATACTTGGAGCTGCTCAATTAAGGTCAGCGAGAAGTGCAAAAAAATTCACATTGTAGATGTGATTTGACAAGAGTAACACTCCAGATGTGATCAGAGAAAGAAAGAGTTTAATGTAGCGCAAAGCAATATAAAAGTCTTCTACACTGCCATGTCCTGTTGTGTGAACGTCGTCTCTGCCATTCGAGGGGTGTCATAGTAGCCTTACAGTAACGAAAAGCAGTCCGAGATTGCCAACTATTCATCAAATTTATGTGCCAACTGATTTTTTTTTTACTGCTAAACTAATTGATTTTGCTATAATGTGCTATGATGCTCTAATAAATATTATATGAACCTGGTTGGTGTGGCTTATTGTGATCTTTCATTTTTCTTTAAAAACATATTTTTTTATTATGATTGTCTTGTTTCAAGGTCACAGACCAAGCTGCACACACAGGATGCTCATTTTGAAAAACACCATAGTAACAGTGAACTGATTCGGTGGCCTGAAACTTGACCACTGGGTGGCAGTATTTTCAATTTGTGAAGATGAAAATGTAAACACTGCAGCTAAAATCTATTAACATACCTCTTACTACTGGTGAAGAGTGTAATTTCACTGTAGTGGCACCATACAGAACTGCAAAAATAGTGACAGTGTGTGGAAACGGTTTTGAAACACTCCCTGGACAAAATCTGTTATTAAAAATAAAACTATTAACTGAACTAAAGCTGAAATAATGAAAATTAACAAACTAAAAGTTTAAGTTGAAATAGTAAAATTACTCAAATAATGAAATGGAAGAAACATAATAAAATTACTACTATTAAAGGCATTGTTCAGCCAAAAATGAAAATCCTGTTCAACACAAAAAAAAAAAAGCTATTTTGAAGAATGTTGGTAACCAAATAGTTGTCGGTAGCCAATTGGCATCTATAATATGAAAAAAAAATACTATGGAAGTCAGTGGCAACTGTCAACTGTTTAATTACCAGCATTCTTCAAAATATCTTCTTTAGTGTTCAGCGGAAGAAACTCATACAGGTTTGGTACAAGTGGAAATATAAAATAAAAGCTTATTCAAAATATGAATAAATGCTATACTATTATATAAATCCTAATAAATGATTCTGCTCTTTGGGAAATACAACCTACAGAAATTTCACTTATAGTTGTCCTTGTGCATTAAGCTGAAATAGAAGTATTTCGACATTAAAAATGTTAAACATCAGTTTTCCGTTCCCCAAATGTCAGATTCATAACACTTACAAATGCTTTTTATTTACATACTTTGTTTTGTGGTCAAAGATAATCATACAGATTTGACAAGTGTCAGCCATAGTCTTTAATTTAATAGTACCATTATCTATCAGAATGACAGAATATTGAGAATTTTATTTGGGTTGAAAATGTCGAGTTTCACAGCAAATTCATGCAACCCCCATCACAATATCTGGGTTACGTTTGGAATGGCACTTCAAAGAGAAGTTCGTTACAGAGGAGTCATTAGGCAGCAGAATCAAATGAGCACATACATGAAACACTCATCTGAAACGGTTGAGTACCGATGTGACGTCGTCTAAGTTTCATTTCAGAGGCTTCATGAGGAGAGAGTTGGGAGGAGCTGATAGTTGCATACACAGACTGGCATGATATCGACGGACTTCGAGTGACAGCCTCCAGAAAGTTAATACAGTAATAAATCTCAACACGGTCTACTTTTCTCTTGTGCGGAACCCTTTGAAACTCGAAACATCATCATGGGTTACACAAAAGTATCAAATTACATACAAAAGCTAGTAGTTGGGCACTGTGGAGAGCTGGCATACATTGAAAACTTGAAAATAAATTAACCAACATATAAAGAAGTCCTCTCTTCAAGCAGGGCTCTTCGATGAAGCGTGTCCGTACGATGAATTGCAGCAGTAGTCGTGTTAGTGCCGGAAAGTGGAGCGGTTGAGCAGTAGTAGCCGTCTTTTTCGACGTTAATAACAACATAGCGGGAACGCCCTCCCACGATGTTCCACAACGTCTGGGAGCGATGCTGTGATTGTAACCAACCCATAAAGTGCTTTCGCAATTGGACAATAAAAATAAACATGTTACACTGGGATAAAAACACGAGTTCAGGCACAACCGCGAGTGTACCGAGTCTCTCATTTTTTGAACGGTGTCAAGCGTCCGATGTTGTGCCAGAAATTGGAGGTCTTGCGTTTGGGTTCGGCCAACATGATGACCTGCTGTTGGGGCAGGGAGGTGGGAAGCGTGGGGTGCTTCTGACGCAGCAGGAAGTCATAGTAGGGCCTGGTCACAGCTGCGGGGGAGGAGGACAAAAACAAAGGGTCAGGACCCGAGAGATTTCAGTCATTAGAGAACGGGACACAGATGTACACATGGGTTTAGTAGACGAGCGTGTTTTGGTCGCTGGTTCTGCGTGTTTGAGTCAGACCAGTTCTGAGTATGCTGATATTATTGAGTGTTATGCTGTAAATGCGTTAAGTGTGTACTTATAAGGGAAGGATGGGTTACCAGAAACTAGATCAGTTACTGTAAATTAAAGGCCGGGGTATCAATGCAGATTTTCTGATTCAATTCCATTTGATCATTCATATGAAAATGATTCTCACCTCAGCTAATGCTGTACATCTTGTATGTTACCAAAATTCATACCATTTATTTACCAGATACAATATTTTCTTATGCAAATTGCTATTTTTATATTATTATAATAATTAAAATATTATAAAAATATGTACTCATATTTTTGTTATAAACTCATAAAAGAATGGCTCATAAGAGTCTTTTGAATCAGACTGAGTCAGATTACACTGTTCTGCATGTTGATTCACTAAAAATCACTGTTTAAAAAGAGTCAATTGTTTGGGAATTGGCACACACTGCTTGTGAGGTCTATTTTTAATTAACTAAAAAGATCAAGTTTAAAAGAGTCATTTGTTTGTGAATAAGACTACATTGTTTGTTCTGCATGTTTTTGATTCACTAAAAATAACCATTTTAAAAGATTCATTTGTTTGTGGATTGGTCTTTTTTAATTCACTAAAAAGATCCAATTAAAAAGAATCATTTGTTTGTGAATAAAACTACATTGCATGTTGTTAATTCACTAAAAAAATAACCAGTTTTAAAGAGTCAATTGTTTGTGAATCACACTACACTGATTACTCTGTGTATTTCTGAGTCACTAAAAAGAACCAAAAGGTTTAAAAGACTCTTTGATTTAGCTAATTGGACTACATTAGTTATTTTGTATCTTGTTAACTGATGTAAAATAATGCTATAAAAGAGTTTTGTTTATGAATATGTTCGTGAATCAGATTACACCAGTCGTGATGCATGTTTTTGTATGCACCCTGTTTGGACAGCTCAAAAAAAGCTGTAATTTCATCTTTTTATATTATCATATTCAATTCAGACTGCAAACCCTAGTAAATGATGATTCAAATGATGATCATGATTAATCAGAAAATCAATATTTTAACCCAGCCTCAGTTAAACAAGAGGATAAGTCACACTAACACACTGTGGAATTACCCTGGACTACTCAATCGGCTCTCTACTTTGAGAGGACACCCAGGATATGGCCCTGCGCAGGACCCCAGGGGGCACCCTAACCCCCCGCCCCTGCCTACGCTGAGGGCCTTCAGGGAGGAGAGGTGAAGTTAAGGTGGCCCTGGGAGCCAAAGGTCCTGAAGGTTCAGAAAAACGTAGGCACTTGGAAGTTTTTGGGTGAAGAAGTGAAGGAGTTCTGAGTGCCAAAAGGTGCTGTAAAGCTAATGCTGTTCCAGGGCAGTACGGTAATAATGAAACACAACACAAACATGGTCAAACACGTGCTTGTGAACAGATGAACAGTGACCACATATGGCACAACTCATTCAATACATGCTAATGTCTCCACACTATGGGCCAGATTTACTAAACAAATTAGCGAAAATTTGCGTTAGAGCGCAATCCCATAAAAGCGCCTATGGGAGGGGAAAATTCTGTGTGTGATTTACTAAATAAAGAACAAATAAAGATAAAGAACACAGACGCAGCCAGATCATTTCCATAATGGCCAGCGCAATCTACCAAGAGCAGCGCAAATGCTTTAAGACATGCTTTTTTGGGCGTTAAATAATGGCGCAAATACCAGTAATTTGACAGGCGCAAACGTTAGTAAATTGCGTTGCATGATTCATTTTAATACTCTCCTCTCATAAATTTTGCGTCTGAAAAGGGAAACTCCTACAAATGCATATTCAATAAGGTCAGGCACAAAAATAACTGTGCCCACGCCTTTTCAGAGCTAATTCTTCACTGCGCGTCTTTAGTAAATCCTGACAGTACTATTTTAATGTCAAAAGACGGTTTGTGCTGGCGCAAGCTGTTAGTAAATCTGGCCCTATATCCTGAATTTCTAGAATATAACAGAAAAGACACGTCAACTTGACAAAACAGCTGAAATTCACCTTTGGGCTTCCCTGTTGGATGACTTTTAGACGCATTCAACATGGCCTGCTTCTTCTGGACCTCTGTGATCGTAAAACCTGTTTAGAGGACAAAACAAAAACAACTGTGGAGAACTGATGCTTCTGTCATTTACAAACATTATATAAACCTAAACAGATCAGCAAATATGAATACACAAGAAAATATATTTCAAATATTTCATGGCACTGCTAACAGTTTGAATGTACATTAGTGATAGCTGCCTCAGGGTTACTACTGTTAACAAAGCTTAAGTACTAAAATAACTAACTGCTATAAATAAAAACTAAACCTGATGTAAAACTAAAACTGAAACAATAAATCTGAATGTATTGTATCTAAATTGTAATATTAAAAAAAAGATACAAAGATGACTTAAAATGACTAAAATGACAATAAAATTAAAAGGAAAACTGAAAAAAAAAACATGTCGCTTACTGGCCCAATTTAAAAGAGCCCAAGCCTTTCTAGTCCCTAGATATGACTGAAGATGCAATTCTAGATGATTTTTGCTATATCATCTGTCAAGTGGAAATTGTAAATTAAATCACCACATAATTTCAAGTTGTCATTTACATCCATTTTTGTTGATGGAGGACAAATGATGCAGGATGACTATGAAAATAATCCATTTAAAGACTGTGGACAATAATTACAGAAAACCAGTTGGTGGTCAAAGAGAAAGAACATTCGCTGCTGGCCTTTGGCCTGTGGCTGGGAGATCTTGGTCAGGTCTCCTGAGAAAATCAGATCAGAGCTTCTGCTCAAGATGTCTTCACCCTAATGAAGGGGAAAAGAGCCTGTGAGACCACACAGTTCTGGAGTGAATCAGTGTGTGAATATTATCTAAGATGCTCGTGTAATTTACCTCCCAGTCCTCTATGGAGCTTTGCCACTGAGCAATTTTGTCAATATTCTCCAGACGCCTCTTTCTCTCATTGATCAGTCTGGCCACATTCTTCATTGCATTTAAGGCAGCTTCCACATCCTTATAATCTCTGCAAATCAAAATATGAGATTTGAAAAGCCAGTTAGCAAAATGAGAATCATCAAATAATTCAAAACTCTGATTCAGCAATTTGTCATCATCCATTAGTGCTCATGAATTATAGATATTTTTCCTTTAAGTTATTGCATTAAAATTTGTAATATACTGGGCGACAATGTCCATTTGGACCAAAAATATTTTGAAAAAGCAGCCTTGTCATCACAGAAATAAAATATATGTAAAATATATTTAAATAGAAAACATAACTATTTTCTATTTGAATATATGGTTGCACTTTATTTTAAGGTGTCATTGTTACAGTGTACTGTAATTATACATTTAAGTAAAGAGTAATATTAACTACATGTACTTACTATATGGTTAGGGTTAGGATTAAGGTTTAGTTTAGGGTTACTTGCATTTAATTATGCATAATTTATTGTTATTATAATAGTAAGTACATGTAACATGTGTAACAAAGACACCTTAAAATAAAGTGTTACCGAATATATTTTAAAATGTAATTTATTCCTGTGATGGCAAAGCTGGATTTTCAGGAGCCGTTACTCCAGTCTTCAGTGTGACATGATCCTTCAGAAATCATTCTAATATGCTGATTTGGTGACCAAGTAACATTTCTTATTACATTTTCTTATTTCTTATACATTCTTAATTTCTTATAATTTTACTCCATTATGTATATGTATCTGTATTTTTATTTAACATATGATGAAACCTGATAATCACTGAAGCTCAACAAGTGAAATATCCATAATATGTTAGGGGAAAGTGTTTATTTTCTTAATTACAGACATGCATATATGCCATACGTTTTGATGCCATTATTTTGTATATAATCTGCCTCTCTGCCATCAGTACATACATAGACTTGGAAATTTTTTAAGTGTCATCTACACAAATAATTTCACATTTATTTAGAAATCTTTATTTAAAAGACAACTAAATGTGCTAGTGCTAATGCGCTTAATTTCAAGATATCTATTAAATAAAGTCAAAATAATGTCAAAATTGGCAAGGCACACCTTTATATTAGTATCTTTTGAACGTGTACCCAGTGACAGTTTGAGATGGTAGTAAACAGGCAGTAGGCAGTTGTTTAGACCTCATTACCTGTGCTGTGGGTTGGTGTACTTCAGCAGTTCAGCCAGCTGCAGAGGATACTTGCAGATCTTCTGAACAGGAGTAAGCAGGAATCCATCCAACGAAATGTCGATCATCTTCTGGAGCAGACGACAGGCCTCAAAGAAGAATACGTACTTCTTGATCTTCATCAGTTTGGAGAGCTGCACGCAGGCATTGGGGTGGTTGTTGCAATACTCAGAGTAGATCTGAAAGTTTGTTTGCTGGATGGAAAAGAAGTGAAGAGAACAGAATAAAAATCCAAACCTAAAAACTGCATCCTACATCACCGCCTACATCGAAGTCAGCTTACGTGTTCTAAGAAGCAGGAGCCAATCTCGCTGAGGTGAGGATGGTCTTTGTTAAATTTCTTCTCCAAGGCTTTGAGGAACTTCTTCTGGAAGCGGTAGAGCTCATCGATGTTCCCAAAGATAGTGCGCAGTTGCTCCTCAGTAAACATGTCTGTCCTCTTCCGACACTGTTTTATATAGCCCTGGAAGCCAAAGTGAGTATGTCAAAGGTTTAATGCTATAGCAAAGCTATAGTTGGATTATGGAGCAGCTGATATGAATCAGGTCATTCTCTCACAGTGTAAACCGAGTGACTCTATAGACACTGTAATGCTATGAAACAAGATCCACATGATGAAGTAGAACCGATCGATTAGTGCCATGTGGTAAACTGACCTCACAGATGTCCTTCAGGTGTTTGATGTAATCCCTCTCTGTGCTCATGATCTCATTGATGACGTTGGCTCTCATCTGCTCCTTGCAGGGCAGACCGGGCCCTAAGGGGCCCCCCATGCTGGCCCCACCCCCCTCCGAGGCCCCGTCCAGATGGGCTAAGTATTCCTCCATGGGCTCATCTTGGTTCACCCTTAACTGCCAATAATAAATAGGTTAGTACATAATCTTAAATTATGATGCAATGTCTTACGCTAGTGCAAACCCTCTGAAAGACTGTCAGACACAGTGAAAAATTAGCGATGAAAATGCGCTGAGAGTTATTTTTGTGGCTGACCTTACTGCATACGCATTTGCAGGTGCAAAATTTATGGGAGGAAAGTATTTAAAGGAGTCATGAACTGAGAAACCAAAATTCCCTTGATCTTTTGACATATAAGAGGTCATTGTACTTTAAAAACATCCTGTAAGTTTCAGAACTTAAAACTTTGTTGACACTCTAAAAACAGCTTATACTGAAGTCAATCTGCCAAAATGACAAATTTTGGAATGTTCTACTCCATGATGTAATAGTGTGGATAAGCACCGCCTCCTCAGAAGAAGATCAACGCCTGCTTCTACATCGCTGCCTGTTTAGCCCCACCCACTGATTCACGTATGTGGTGTTTACAAGAGGCGAACGCCCAGGTCATTGCTTTCCTTCTGATCCCAATGTTAGGAAAGAATGAATGTACTTTATTTTTAATGAAGATCCAGACCACGTGAGTAACAACTTGGTCCTTTGTTCACTTCATTTAACCATGGATTTGTTTACAAACAAGGCACAATTCTACGCAGGATTTTCAAAAAGATTTAAACTAAAAGAGGAGGCGGTGCCGACCATATTGGATCCGACAGTAATGTCGCACCACACATGTGTGAGTAACTGTTTTCATTACGTTTCATTATGGTCACTATTGCTTTGTCTGTTATTACAGATCGTTTCATATGAGTATTTATGCAATTTTAACCTAAATCACTGCAGCGTCCATCTGTGAAGGACATAGGCTGTCAAACATACACAACTGTTAGCCAATCATTGCAATGAGCATTTACTTCCAAGTCTACAATCCGCCATGCCTATTCGAACAGAGCGTTCTGATGAAGGGGGTTACAAACAGGACAGAAAATAGCCTATTACTTCTAAATTGTTTTTTTGATGTAAAAATCTTTATAACATTATAAGTTGACCTCAGAGAACAGTACAAAATAAAAAACAAAGGCAGTTCATGACCCCTTTAAATAAATCATGTAATGTGATTTAATAAGGTTTGCAGTAGTCAATTTAATGGTATTTGTGCCATTATTTAACACTCCAAAAAAGCATGTCTTAACCCATTTTTTGCTTGAAATGGCTGCAATAGTCACTAATTTGCGCTGCTCTTGGTAAATTGTGTTGACTATTATGGAAATGATCTGACTGCGTCTGTGTTCTTTAATTTCCACACTGTCATCAGATCACTCGTAGAACTTTCCACTCCCAGCGGTGCTCTTATGGGATTGCGGTCTTAGGCACGTAAATCTGTCCCTAAACGTTCACTGTGCAGTGGTTTTTACCAACGTACTTGGCAAAAAGAACATTGGTACACTGATGACCCCTCATTGTAGCCTAGTGTAATAGTGATGACATAATGTGTCAGTAATCCAATTTTTGTTATGAGCGGGAAATCTGTTCTCCTCTACCCGAACAAAGCTGGCGGGGAACCAGCCCTCGCTGTCCAGCACACGGCCCCACCACCACTCCTTGTTTGTGGCGTCCACTACTTCGATGACGTCTCCAGCTTTGAAGCCCAGCTCCTGGTCGTCCATGGTGACGTGGTCCCATAGAGCCTCCGCACACACGCTGCCATCACTGATCAGCTATTGAGACACAAGAAAACTGAATCACAAAACATTCCCTGTATAAAGTAACTGATCATGTTAGAGCAGGAACTACTTAAACATGAGTATGATAGCAAATATGCATTTAAATGAAAAGTAATAAGCCTTTAATCAAGGTTTCATTTCATTCCTTAATTTCATATATTTGACTAGTATATGTAATTCTTACACTTGTTTGTTCTGGCTGTTTAATACACATAGTACAACAACATGCAGTTTACATTAGAGCGGAGAAATATATTGAAAATTTACGATTTATCTGTTATCTGTTAGCCTGTAACACTATTGTGAGGATTTTAATGCACTTTTTATTGTACATTTTGAATGACATTTAATAGATTCTCTAAATTAATCTTTAGTAGCAAAAATACATTTAAATCAGGTAAATTCAGTCAGTTCAAACTATCTCTGTCAATGCATCAATTACAAAATTGCATTCAAAACTCAACTGTTTGTTAACACAACAATCACTCTACTATGCTCATGTAGAGTATTAAAATGTTTTAGTAAAATATATCCAGTTAAACATAGCTAATTAAATTAAATTAGCTAAATAGAATTATTCTACCTTTTGTTGATGTACTGTGTGTGTGTGTGTGTGCGTATATATATATATATATATATATAAATTAATAAAAAAATTTTTAAATACTTACAACACAGAGCATTCAATTTCAATATCTGTTTCAGTGTATCTCAATGTCATAGTGTGTTATCATGCAATGATATACAACCCTTCATTCTGTGCACTTAACCAAAACCAAAATGCAATGTATCACTGGAGGAAGAATTACCAAATTAAGGCTTTTCTGTCTACAGTCTGCTTTTTCCCTGAGTGGTCATTTTATGTTTCCACTTTCTGCTTGCAAGGATTGATTTGGCAAAGAAAACAAAAAGCGGGGTAATATATTGCCACAGTGTTCAGCTTGGCTACAGAGAAAATGAAGTGAAATCCTGGCAAGCTTAACAGCCTCCATTAAACCATCTCTGCTGCACAGCTAAACGTGATCTATCGGTGCTGATGTAATAATCACACTCAGTTGTCTGTCCATATTTGTGCTCGCAGCACCGATGGACTCGAAGGCTGAATATACACCCCCTGAAT